>PCFV01000195.1:0-47248 GCA_002812785.1 Phytophthora litchii | reverse complement strand
TGCATATTATTTTTTCGGGATCCCTGTAGGTGATATTCCACTGTCGTTGCACCTTTCACGCTTCAGCTCCGCGATGACTTCGTGTTCCACAGTGCACCACTATTAGCACCCGCGTGATAAAACCAGTGTCGCTCGGCGGCAACCAGACTTTGCTGTCCGCGACCCAAATGCCCTGCCCGTTACGGTTGAGCTCTGAGCGTACAACTTCGATCGTTGGTCAAGTGAAATGACATCTTGCAAAAGGTCGAATTCGAGACAACTCCGCTATGTGAGCCACTTTCGCTGTTATAGTTGGCGGACTGACTTCTGTGTCTGCTAGTTTCCATCTCGATATAATGTCTACCCACAGGTTCCGCTCACCGTCTATATGTTCAATAGCATACCTCAGGCACGTGATGCACAACGCCCACCACAGCAAACTTCCTCTCATTTGTTTTTCACACTCTCCGATGGCGAGAAGATCTGGTTCAGGTTCGAGCGACGCAGAACGCCTTGAATCCCCCTTCCCGCTCCAAAATGTAGTCTAGCGAGAAACATGCTCTGACGACAGGGTATGCTTTTGCATTTCCTCTGCTGAAATTCTCCTGAAAACCACTACCAACAATGATCCTCTCGAACAACCGAAAGTACTTCATTACGCAATCTGGTACGTCCTTAATTGTGAGGTCCATTTTCAATTGCTGAGTGAGTAGAGCCTATGGGCTCGAGATAAAGTCACTGTTCATCGTCTGATAGCGTTCATTGACCTTTACTAACATATCCTCGTCAGTGATGTCCTTCTTGTCCTTGTCGACACCAAGAACTGATCGTCCATAATCACTGTGACCTCTGGCACGGCGTCTCCTAACAGTATCCGTGCTGTCCGTTATGGATGCGGTTGTTAATGTAGCCAAGTCTGGTGAGGTCAGGTTCCACAGTCTTCACTGGCTTACAGCTGCAACCTGCGTCACGGTTAGTCTCCTACCGTGACGCTGGGGCGTTGTTACAGGAGAAAATAAAACGAAAAAATACTTTGCATTTACTTTTTAATTTTTCAACCATGATCTTTTTCGACATCTCACTACGGAAAAATATTAGTCGGCGCTGTTGGCGTATTGCATGAAATAATATACCAAAGCGTCCTTGTTTGTGGTTGGGGTAGTCACGGTTTTCTAACTAATTAACTGTGAGTTTGGAGCATTTTGATTGACGGGATCTATTTTAAAGTTGTTTTAGGAAGCGACTTCCAGGTAATTAGTGTTGTAAAGGCAACTTGCGTTTACGAGCAACAACCAGTATGCCACAGCTTGAAATAGCTCAGAGTAGACGTTGGCATCTCCACAAGGAGTGTACTACAGGTGTCTGAAAAATGGAGGCCTCGACGTCACCGGGGCTAGCAGTGTCTGGACTCATGCAGCAGCTGAAAAGTGGGGAAATCTCCAAGATGCAGCTCTTTCAACAACTCGCCATGCTCCAAGCGGGGCCTGCCAGCGGTTCCAGTGCTGTACCGCCCCCCATACCAACTATGGTCAAGAATAACCTGTCCTCGCCACTGTTGTCGAATGCAGACTACCAAGCCTCTTTGTTGGGCCTAGGAGTGGGCACGTCACCAAATATTACCCCAGCGTTTTCGTTTTCCATCACAGGAGGCCTTGCTTCTAGTGTACCAGCTGCAGTCACACCTTCATTTACCATGACGCAACCCCCGATAGCACCTACCCAATTCTCATTTGGTGCACCTGTGACAATGCCGTTCCCTGCTCAGGCAACGTCTGCTGCTACAGGAGCTTCTCGATCCTTTTTGATGCCTCCAGTACCAGATCCCGCTGTAATGGTCTCCAAACCTGGTGCTACAATTGTCGAGAGCGATGCAGAGTTCCTCGCAACGGGAGTATCACATGACACGGCGAAACGATTCAGTGTGCAAGAATGGATGGCCAACAAGACGCGGGCTTCTGCGTCGACCCAAGGAAGCAGTGCTCTAAATTTTAATTATCAGCAACGATCTCAAGGACAAGCTACGGGTTTTCAGGTAGCTGATCCATCCCATGAAAAGTTCTTTGATAGACGCAATGACGACTCGCAAGGTCCATTTGGACGGGGTATTCACGAAAACAGTACTTTCACGCGACATCCACAGCAAATGGAGGGGTTATTGTCAGGTTATGGAGGGCCCAGCGTTGCTATCTCGCGGGAAATTGATGCTACCAGTCGGCAAAACTACATGCATGCACCACAAGATAACCCACAGCTGGTTGATGATAGTTTTGCTTTTAAGCACGATGCAGCAGGAGACGAACAACAGTATCTCGACTTTACCGAACAATTTCGAGATGAGCTTGACCATGGTCACATCCCATCTGGAGGTGGTAACAATGGGGGGAAAAGTGGTGGACCTGGAAACAACAACAGCACGGATGGCAAATTTCATGCCCGAGTAACTCGCTGGAAGTCCCAGAAAGATGCTATTCGAGAACAGATGAAACAACAGCAATTACAGTCAGAGCTGGACGAGTGCACGTTTGCGCCTAAGATCAATCCGAAGTCCACCAAGGTCGTCGCAAAGTTGCGTGGGCGGCAGTCCACTAACGCCTCAAACCAAGGGCTGAGCGTTATGCAAGTCGTCTCCGAACGGCTATACCAGGAAGCGGATAATTACAGGATTCGAGAGGAACTAGCGACAAGACTGAAAGCAGATGAAGAGGCAGAGGTTGAACGCCAGTGCACATTCAAGCCGAAGATCAATCAGAGCGACAAAGTCAAAGCAAAATACATGGAGTCCAAAACAACTTCTTCACCATCCCTAACAGCAGCATCGCGTGAAGCCGCTGCAAAGGAACTGGCTGAGTGCACATTCTATCCCAAAGTGAACGGGATTAGATCCGAGATGATCTCAGCACAGCTTTACTTACAACAAAACATCTACGAGCGTTTAAGCAAACCGTGCTGCAGCGATGCAGAAGACGGGAAATCTCCAGCAAGAAACCTCAGTGGTAAAAGGAGAAGTTTGTCTTTGTTCGGTGATGATGACGATGAAGATAGAGACAACTTGGAAATTAGTTCACCACGAGCATGTCAAGATGATATAACGGTGCGACCTGGAGGCAAAAGTCGGCATCGGTCATCAGCAGGTACACGACGTGGACAAGGGCCACGGTCAGTGGATGGCGAACAGAGCCGAGAAAGCAAAGAGGAACGTACTCGACAATTTAAAAACTTCATTGAGCGGCAAAAGTTCCACGAGCAGGCGCGTCACAAGAGAATTGAGCTAACCAAACAGCAGTTGACTCCCGGTTACAAGCCTTCCATCAACAAGAAATCACTTGCTATGATGGAAAATGGTCGGAAGGGCGATTTTCTGGAGCGGATTTCCTCGTATGCGCTCCGTAAAGAGCACGACAACGTAAAGAAGACTGTTCGATCATCGGTAAGCTGGGGTCATGCTTTGCTGTTGGTGGCTCTACCTGACTAACAATCGTGCGCGTCCAGGACCCGAACTGCACGTTTAAGCCAGCGATCAACCAAGCTAGCATCAAACGGAAACCCCGATCTATCACGGAACTCAGCCGTGGTGACCTACTGCGCCGAGAGACGACTCAGCGGTTGATGAAGCTGAAAATGGAGCAGGAGGAGATGGCGTCACTGACCTTCCGACCGCAGTTGAACCGCGTGTCAGATCGTCACGAAGGTCGGCTTAAAATCCTCTCGAGTCCCGATACTTATCTGCAACGTGTCCAGCAGCAAAGTCAAGCACACACAGTCAAACAGCGTCGGGCAATCCAGGAGAAGGAAATGGGCGAGTTTGCCGAGTGCACGTTCAAGCCGCGCACAATCGAGGCTCCAGCGTATGTACAACGCATCGCGAGAAGTGTCTCTCTCACAAAAGCATTGCGTGCCCAACAGCAAGCTGCAGTTCGAGCGAAAGAGAAACCCGAGTGGAAGTAAATGTGCACGAAGACTGTACCAGCTAATGAACTACATGCATCATCTAATTTTGGTCCTAAGTTGAAGCAGAATAGTCCAGTACAAAATGCTGGTCCAATTTGTGCATTGACAAGACATGGATCAGCCTCGTGCTGAGACTCACCAGCGCTGGATCTGCGGCAGCTTCGCAGTGATCGTGTGCTTTATAATGCTCTTGGGCTCTGCGCATGAGATCCCACAGCGTGGCGTAGTGGTGATCAACACATGGCCATTCGTGAACGCGACGCGTGCGGGCTTCCAGGCTCTCAATGGACCTGGCAGTAGATCCCATGCACTGGACGCCATCACAAGAGGCTGCAACCGCTGCGAAGTGGACCAATGCGACTTCACAGTGGGCTACGGAGGCAGCCCTGACTCTAACGGCGAGACGACGCTGGACGCAATGATCTTAGACGGTTCGACGATGGAAATGGGTGCGGTGGCACAACTACGACGTGTCAAACCTGCTATTGAAGTGGCGCGCGCCGTCATGGAGCACTCTTCGCACAGCGTCTTAGCCGGGGACGGAGCGCTGGCTTTTGCTAAAATGATGGGCTTCGAGGAGACGCCGCTAGACACACCGCACTCGCGCGAGATCTACCAGAACTGGGTGTACAACAATTGTCAGCCTAACTACTTCCGCAATGTCGTGGGGCAGAACACCTCGTGTCCACCGTACCAGCCATTATCTTCACAACATAAAGTGTTCACGGGACTACAAGGACAATCTCTGCTGCGAAGTACGCCCAGTAAGCAGAATAATGCTGGTGTTGAGAGGTTGATATCGAAAGAGAACCACGACACTATTGGGATGGTGGTACTGGCGGAAAATGGGCACATGGCAGCAGGGACAAGTTCCAACGGAGCGACACACAAAATTGCAGGGTGAGCGTCATGTAAAATTGCGAAGTCATATTGCGACTGACAAATTGCTATTTTGCTGCTAGCCGTGTCGGGGATGCTGCGATACCAGGCGCTGGAGCTTATGTAGACTCAGCGATTGGCGGTGCTGCTGCAACCGGGGACGGAGATGTGATGATGCGCTTCTTGCCTTCTTACTTCGCTGTCCAAGAAATGAAAAGGGGTGCTCACGTACGTGCCTTTCTTGCTGTTCTCTGCAGAATAATTTTCGTGTTTGTGCCGTATTGACTTTGGATATGTTATAATAGCCGCGAAAAGCTTGTGAACGCGCGCTTCACAAAATTGCAGTGGTGTATCCGCACTTCCTGGGAGGTATGGTCTGCCTAAATAAGCTTGGAGAGTTCGGAGGAGCTGCATATGGATGGGACTTTGCATATACTGTGCAGGCAAGTTGGATGTCGGAGCCCCAGATAGTGCATGTGACACCACTTGCTCCTCGATCGTAATTCAACGTATCATACAAGTACCAATTCAGCCACATCATAATGCCAACGAATTTGCGTATGTGCATGAAAAGCTTAGTTTAAAGGATCCGTCCGATCAACTCCCCACAGGATATCGTAGTTAATATCCTGGTCCCTTGTCCATGTGAGAGAGTATAAGAGCGACCCGCGCGACGAGCTCGAATGCTAATGAATGAAGAAGCTCAAGTGGAAGACAGTGCACTATTCGGCCGCTACTTTACAGGAAGTACGGCACCAGCGCACGCTGGTTGAAGCCATCCGACGACTCGGCAACCTGAAATAGTGAAAACTTCCGTCAGATCATGAACACCGAAAAACAATATCACTAATCGTACCTCCCGGAACAGTTTGAAATCACGCTCAAGGTTCTCGTCAAATGACAGAATAGCTGCAACGTTACCGCATCGGTAGCAGTAGTTAGGTGCCGACCAGACAGTCACGAGGCTATTGTCGAACATGTACTTGTAACCTTCCTGAACGAGCTGATGCGCACGACACATGAGGTCCAGCCCGTTGATCTGGTTGAACTCCTGCGTGACCTTGGCACCGAATAGGTATCCTGCACCACGCGGACTCATGGCCCACGTTTCGATGTCCTCAGGGTCGGACCACATGAGGTCGCAGAATGATCCTTCATGAGGGATTTCCTGTTGACGCTCTATTGTCCGGATCTGGTCCAGCGTGCGGAGCTCGGGCGATAAACCGCCGTGCACACAGAGCACTCGTCCATCGATGATTGCAGCCAAGTTGAGGTAGTCAAACACGTCCGTACAGTACTTCCAGGGGTTAGCATTGCCGTACTTGCGCACGCACTCCTCATAGAAGCCATAGACCTGCGTGATCTGCCGACACTCGTGATTACCACGCAGCAGCGTAATGCGGTCCGGGTAGCGCGCCTTGAGGCACAGAAGCAACTCGAAGGTCTCCACGCTGTTGTGTCCGCGGTCCACGAAGTCGCCCTAGAAAGGTAGAACGGAACACAATTCACTCATAAATGTCTTGTTCTACCTCGTAGGGGAGATCGTACCCACCATGAAAATATAGTTGGTATTCTCGATTTCTCCGCCGCAGCGGAAGAGTTCCAGCAGGTCGAAGAACTGGCCGTGAATGTCACCACAGACCGTCACGGGGCTGCTCACAGGCTGCACGTTGGACTCCTCGATGAGCAGCATCTTGACCATCTCGCACACCTGCTTGAGCTCCAGCTCGCTCAGCACCTTGCCATTGCGCAGATTCTCGATCCACTGGTCGGGACCGCTGCCGCTGCTCGCGGGCTTGACCTCCTCCAGCACTACGTCGTTCACGCTCGTCATGCTCACAATAGACTGGACGTCCACTACTCCCCCTGTTTTAGGGATGGGCAATTCCGTACACAATTCGTACATCAAATCATCTTGAATTCGGAGTGATGGTCACTTCAACTATTGTTAGATGGTGATCAAGCTGGCACAAGTAGTATGGGGATCAAGCAACAGCAACCTGCACGACCTCCGCCCGGCGGTCCCATGAAGCCGTCGCCTCTGGCTGCACGTGCGAGACGCTCCGAGGCGACGGCCTTCCCTCGCTCGGGCCTCTGGAGCTGGACGAACGCAGGCGCCAAGGATGAACTCATTGAAAGCATGCTGCGTGAGTGTGTACCACCTATGGCGGTGCCTTCCACGCCAGCTCTAAACGGCACACCACCACTGTCATTGATTAGCAACAACCGCTCGCTGGTCTCTCAGCGCCAGAAACTCGCGAGTGCGGGTCAACATTCGCACCTGCAGACGCCAACAAGCTCTCAAATGTCCAGGAAGACCAGGAATTTACAGTCGCCGCCAGCATCACTGACCTCACCACAACTACAAGCCATGTCTTCAAAAAATCTGACAGCTGCAGCTGCAACAGCTCCAACAGGACAGGATGCGTGGAAAGCGTTTAAAGTCGCACATCGTACCAACAAGATTCTTGCCAAAACACGAAAGATGATCGACGTTTTAATGCACCATGGCTCCACGAAGAATCTAAACGATGAAACGATGCATGATGGAGCTACATTAGCTGAACAACACGGGAATGCAGATGTATATGAAGAGGAGGAGAGTGAAGAGATACGAACTGCGGTTGCGGCAGCAGCAAAATTGATGGAGACGAAATTGAAGTTTCAGCGAGAAGTGGTAGATGAGGATGCTGCTGATAGTAGCCGAGAAAATAACAGCTCAATTGGCATTGGGGATGTTCAGAGCGGACCTGAGGATTTTTGGAGACTTTATAAGAACAGTACGGCAAGCAAAAGGCCTGATTCCTCACGAGGTCGCTACATAGCCAACTGCCAAGACTCGTCGCTGCTGGTGTTACCGGTACTAGACCTTAAGCGGCCATCACGTTATGAAAGGTCAACGCAATCTCTCCGATACGACAATTATTACTTTGGAGATAAACGTGCGGAGGCGTTGGGTGACGCGCTTCAACTGCTTCCTGTGCCGGTAGAAACTTTGTCAATGAAGAACGTGGGTGTTTCTGGCAGCGGATCGTCAGCAATAATGAGCGGCATACTGATGAAGCAATTGAAGCACCTCAATTTTTCAGAGAACAGACTTGGCGCAAAGGGAATCCTCACGATTTACCGGACGTTGGAGAGCCCGCAAATTTATCTCAAGTCGCTAGATCTCGGAAATAACCAGCTTGGTGACCAAGCAGTGAGGTCGTTGATGCAGTGCTTATTGAATCGATGCACACTGGAGCACCTCGATCTTCGCCGCAATCACATTTTCCATGCTGCCATTTCGATCGGAGAACTCCTGCGTATTTCAACGCCTCTTGAATCCCTTAACCTATCCTGGAACAACATTCGTGGCGAACCAGCTCAGCATTTGGCTCGAGGCATGATGGAAAACTTGACGCTTACACATTTAGATTTATCCGACAACACACTAGGAAACAACGGAAGAGCCGATGCTGACCTCGGCGCATGTTTAGCAACAAACAAGTCACTTCGATTCTTGGATATCTCAAATAATTATGTTCAGGCGAAGTCAGTCCTGGTGTACGTCAATGGTCTCCAACAAAATACGGTCCTCAAGAATCTTCTCATCCGTGGTAATCCTATCGGGGTCGTCGGAGGAGAAGCTCTTTTGCGTTCGGTAGCCTCGGGTTCTGTTTCGCACTGCCAAATCGACATCGGTAATTGTAATCTGGAGATATTGGACGGTAACCTGGAGGGGACCATCTACAGTGGCGGCGCCTTTAATTTGAATATGAGCGAGCGATCCGATGGTATTTTACTAAGAGAACTACTGCAGCTTGTCTGGAAGAACAAAATCGAGATAATGGACTCAATCCACAACGGAGCGCCATTCATATTTAATAGGAAAGACGAGAAAGCGTTGATGTCCTCTATTCCTTCCCAAGGTTCCATGCAGATAAAATTCCAGTCAACTTATGATCGACACGAAGAGTTGATATCCACTGGAGGCTTTGACCAAGTCGTAAGACTGATGGATAGATCCTTCAGTCACTCTCATAATGGTGACGAGGCTGCCAAGTTATTTTGTATCCGCATTCTGACAGAAGAGTATACCTTTACGGCAGCCGCAGCAAATACGTTGCTCTCGCTTTTCGAGTCGCATACCTCGCAAGTGGAGAAGGCGAGCGCGGCAGCAATGTTGATTCCCCAAATACTCCAGACGCCGTCTGCACAATCAAAACTTGCACATGCACTTACAGAGGAGATTTACGACTATGCTTCAATGGAGACACCAAACCAGTTTTTCGAAGACAAAGACGGAGACGGGAAAATTGACGTTTGTGGTGATATTTGTATGACGATTGGACTTGAAAACTTGTCAGACATCGAGCAGAGTCATGTCGAGCAGAAGGTTGGAAAATGGATTTCTGTAAATGTGAGCAACCTTAGTGGGAGGTATCAGCTCAACATGGCAAATTCAATTGATCGGCGCATCCTAATGAGAATCATGGAAGTGAACAAGATGGAGAAGAAAATGAGGCAGCATCTAAAGCTGATGGATACTTCGCAGAATGGTTTAGTAGCACAGCCACTTCAAGGAGGATTCCGAAATATGCGATTAAACCACGTGCCAATCGTAATGGGAAATAATTGGCAGTTCCCGCGTTTAGGAACCCTCGAGTTTGACTTCGTTATGACTCGACGGCCATACACGATTTGTACAGCACTCAACGATGGAGCCTTCGAACAATTCCTAAAGGAGTTCAAGCAATTGCAGGTAACAGCTGAAATGAAACTCGTTGGACTGCGCTCCATATCTACTCTGTATTATTTCACTTGCAGCCAGACGCAGCGCATCATGGAGCATTTTGGTACATTCGAGCGATACCCCACTACTGGATGTTTGTTCCGTGGCGAAGTGTTTATTGTATTGTTCGGCCGGATCGTCGACGAGTGGAATCTCAGCGAGACGCTGTCGTTGCTCGACCTGACAACAAAGACACAAGTCTTGGATCGATTGGGCGTGCTAAACTGCTTCCACCCACTGCAACAAAACGAGACGTACAGGAATCTTCAGCTTAACATGTTTGATCAACGTCAAATGATTCTAATTCTTGTCAAACTCGCAGTCAGTGGTGAAGCTGAGCTAACCAACACGCAGCTCAATGGAGACGCCATCGAGTCTGATGTATGGAAAACCTGGACTAGCGACGATAAGTTGCCTGCTCAAGGTACAGTAAGTTGCTCAATGCGTGCACTACATGGCGTGCAATCGGAGGCACAATTACCACCGACAAGTGTGCGGCGGAAACTTCTACAGACGCTTCTGTTTAAGCTAGATGATAGAACCCAGGAGTTGACGTTGTTATAGCCGAAAGTGCAATTTGAAGTGATCAAATCACAAAATTTGATCCTACCTCAAATTTTGTCTCAAATTGAGGGGGAAAGATCCTGACTCCCACCAAGGGAAGGAGTGACGAAGCTGAAGCGGTCAGCGGCCAACGGACGCTGCGAGGGCCACGAAGCAGCCCCGAGCAACAAACGACGCAAAGAAGTCAGCGCCATGGAGGCCACACAGCAGCTAGAGAAGGATGCGGGTTTCATGGACAAGTACAGCCGTCAGATCGGCGCCTTCGGACTCGAGACCATGGCCAAGGTACAATGGAGATTGGACCAGAGTGATGGTTACTTGAACGAATTCTTATTTGTGTATTTGTGTCACACAGTTGGTGAAGCTCAAAGTGCTCGTTGTTGGGCTTCAGGGCGTGGGTATCGAGTGCGCCAAGAATCTGATCCTCGCAGGCCCTGGTGCCATCACGCTACACGATGACGGCATCGCGGAGATAAAGGACCTGGGCACTAACTTCTTCCTGACGGAACAGGACGTGGGCCAGCCGCGCGCTTCCGTTGTCTCGCACAAGCTGGCGGAGCTCAACAAGATGGTGTCGGTGTCTGTGCACAAGGGTCCCCTAACCGAGGAGGTGGTGGCTAAGCACAATGTGGTGGTCTTCTCGCACACGAGTCGCAAAGAGCTGGTGCGCTGGAACCACTTCTGTCGCCAGCAGTCGCCCCAGATCGGCTTCATTATGTGTGACATTCGCGGCGCATTCGGCTACGCGTTCACGGACTTTGGAGACGAGTTTAAGGGCTTTGATGCCACGGGCGAAGCACCGATTACCCGTATTATCACGGACATTACCAATGATAAGGACGGTGTGCTGAGTATCTTGGGCCCTGATGAGGACGGCAAGATGCACGAAATGCCAGATTCAGACCACGACGGATGGATCGAGATCAGTGATGTCCAGGGTATGAAGCTGAAGAGTGATCCGAACCAGTCCATTAACACCATGGGACCACGCCGTATTAAGTTTGCTAACAAAAAGGTATTCCGTAATGGCAAGCAGACGGAAGTCTTCGATGCTTATCGTCTGAAGATCGGCGACACCTCGGAGTTCACGCCGTACGAAGGTGGAGGTGTTTTTACTCAGCACAAAAAGCCATTCACGGTGAAGTTCAAGTCACTGGAGGAATCACTGGTAGCGCCTGTACCTGAAGGAGAATTCGGGCTTATGTTCACTGATGGAGCCAAGTTTGGACGCGCAGAACAGCTCCACATCATCATGTGGAGTCTCATGGAATTCGAGGAGCGTCACGGCCACTACCCGGAGCCACACAATGATAAAGACGCTGATGAAGTCGTGGCTATTGCCAAGGAGGGTATTCAGCACCTTTCTGACTTCACCCGTGAGGGCCCCCACAAGCAGGAAGTGTTGCAGCTTGAGGAGTTGGACGAGAAGATTGTACGCCAGGCAGCCCAGTATGCCGCGGTTGAGCTACACCCTCTTGCTGCCTTTTATGGTGGAGTTATTGCCCAGGAAGTCGTCAAGTTCACGGGCAAGTTCACTCCGCTGAAGCAGTGGCTACACTTGGATGCGTTCGAGGTGCTGCCTGATGAGCGACCTACAGATGCAGAGCCGATCGGATCGCGATACGATCACATTATCACGGCTTTCGGACTGTCGTTCCAGAAGCGGCTAGGAAACGTTCGCACGTTCCTCGTGGGTTGTGGCGCACTTGGATGTGAGTACCTGAAGAACTTTGCTATGATCGGAATTGCATGCGGTGAGAAGGGTCTCGTGACGGTCACGGATAATGACCGTATTGAAGTGAGCAACCTGAACCGTCAGTTCCTTTTCCGGGAACACAACGTGGGTCAGCCGAAGTCTGTGGCTGCTACTGCTGCGGTGCACCAGATGAATGGAGATCTGAAAGTGAAAACACTGGAGCAGCTCGTGGCTCCTCACACAGAGAACGTTTTCAATGACGAATTCTGGATTGACCTGGATGTTGTCACGAACGCCCTAGATAATGTGAAAGCACGTCTGTACGTGGACAGCAAGTGTGTTTTCCACAAGCTACCTTTGCTGGAGAGTGGCACACTAGGCACAAAGTGTAATGTGCAAGTGGTAATCCCTTACAAGACTCAGAGCTACGCTGATGGTCCGAAGGATGCTGAAGGTGATGGTATTCCGATGTGCACACTACGAAACTTCCCGTCCCTCATCG
Source organism: Phytophthora litchii (assembly GCA_002812785.1). NCBI lineage: Eukaryota > Oomycota > Peronosporomycetes > Peronosporales > Peronosporaceae > Phytophthora > Phytophthora litchii. The sequence goes on along the minus strand of PCFV01000195.1, from coordinate 34,906 downwards.
AGCACTGCATCGAGTGGTCGCGCGCGCAATTCGAAGACCTCTTCGTAGTGCCTTCCGCAGAAGCTAAGAAATTCGTGGAGGACCGCGCAGCGTATTTGGACCAGGTAAAGAAGGCTACGCTTGAAAACCCGAATCCGAAGCTTGTGTCTGCTGCGATTGTCCAGGAACTGGAGCGTCTCCGCGGCCTCCGTACCACGTTGCAAACGGCTAAGGATATTACGTTCGAGAAGTGTGTGACGCTAGCCTTCGAGCTCATGACATCGCGCTTCCGTGATCGTATTCTGCAGCTCATTCACAACTTCCCGGAGGATCACTTGACCAACTCTGGAGAGAAGTTCTGGTCGGGAGCCAAGCGTTTCCCGCAGGCGGTGGACAAATTCGACCCGGAAAATCCTCTACATCTTAACTTTGTGCGTGCCACTGCAAATATCTTGGCTGTCTGCTACGGGATCCAGCCCCCACCTGAGCAGAAGTTGGTTCCTGCTGACTCCGAGTGGCGTGATCAGTCTACCTATGAGGAACTTGGTAGCAGGTATATTCCGCCTACTTGGAAGCCGTCAGGCGAAAAGATTGCAGCTGATTCGGATGAAATTAAGCGTTTGGAGCAGGAGAAGATCCAGAACTCGAACGAATCGGATAAGAATGAGCTTGTGGAGCTGTTGTACGAACTGGAAACACTTGATCTGTCGGGTCTGTCATTCGAGCCGGCAGACTTCGAAAAGGATCAGGACATGAACTTCCATATTGATTTTATCTACGCGGCGTCAAACCTGCGGGCCTTCAACTACCGCATCCGTGACGCGTCCCGCCACAAGTGCAAAATGATCGCTGGCAAGATTATTCCAGCCATTGCGACAACAACGGCATCCGTGACTGGTCTTGCTATGTTGGAGATGCTCAAGTTAATTCAACAGAAGGAATTGGAAGCGTTTAAGGACTCGTCCAATTCGCTAGGGTTGAACATGTATCTGATGCAGGAACCAGCAACCCCTGCTCGCGCCAAGGACGAGTATGATGTGGTGGAGATGTCGGAAGTTAAATGCAAGCCCCCTGGATTCACGAAGTGGGACTCCACCCTCATCGAGCTGTCCTCCCACTCGACTCTTGAGGACTTCTTGACTCAGTTTAAGGAAAAGACTGAGCTCAACTGCGACTTGCTATTTCACCGTGTTGCGGAAATGGGCAACACTGGAGCTGCGGATAAGGATTTCCGTTACCGCACTGTCAGCGGCTTGATGCTGTACGACCGCAACGCTTACGGCAAGGCGCTAAAGGAACTGTATGCCAGTCAGATAGCACAGCCTCTGCGTGCCTTCGTAGAATCTCGCTACGAAGGACTCGTAGACTGCAGCCGCAAATACATTGAATTACAGACCTCGTGCTCCGATGACGATGGAAACGTATTCAAGGTGCCGACAGTCATTTGCAAGTTCAGCTGAAGTGTCGGAGTGAAGAAAAGTTGTTTGGAGTGATTCTCCACGCAGAAATCTTTTTCTGCCTTGTCTAACAACAAATAAAAATGGTTACAGCTTGGTGTGCCAAGCGGACAAAGCTCTGTCATCAGTTCCGACTGCTGAAATGATCGTCGATGCTATTCTTGACCGTGTGCTAACGTACCGTCAATTGCTTTGCATCCGCGAAAGTTGCTGTACATATAGCGCTTTGAATCCGGCTGCGGCCGGGATGTTCCAGCCCGAACCGTGCGCTTAGAAATCTTTTTTGCTTCAACCGGACGAAATGATATCGACACTGGAACTCAGTGGCTCCACTTAACTGAGCTGGACATGTCATGTTGATGCGCATCGAAAATCGCTAAACTATTTATCATTAACCAGAGGTCCGTATCTATCCTCTCGATCACAAGCGTACCTCCTAATAGTAATACTACGAAAATCGTTCGCCACTAAAGTTCGGTTCATTTGTCATTTAACTATCAAGACGGGAAGCATGGACGACATCGAGGACATGATCGGCGAAGAAGAGCTGGACCGCGCAGCCATGAGCTCCGTGCGCACGCCTATGGTGGCACCCAAGCCGCGTTTCCAGAACGTCAAGACGTCGGCCGCCACCAACAGCACAGCCAGCAGTTCGACCAGCGGAGACTTTGACGCAAAGGAGCCCAGCGTCCCAGGCACACAACTCATCTGGATCAAGACGTACGGTTGTTCGCACAACGTGAGCGACTCGGAGTACATGCAAGGCGTGCTGGCCAGCTACGGTTATCGCTTCACACAGGACCCCGACGCAGCGCAGCTCTGGCTGCTCAATAGCTGCACAGTCAAGGACCCGTCCCAAGCTGCTTTCATGCACCTGGCCGTCAAAGGCCGCAAGCAGAATAAAGCTGTGGTCGTGGCTGGGTGTGTGCCTCAGGCTGATCGACACCTCAAGGGCCTGGAAGAGGTCAGCATCGTGGGCATCCAGCAAGTGGACCGAGTTGTGGAAGTCGTGGAGGAGACGCTCAAAGGCCACACAGTGAGGCTGCTGTCTAAGAACCGACTGCCAGAACTGGATCTACCGAAGATCCGCAAGAATCCCATGGTGGAGATCATCCCACTCAGTACGGGTTGTCTTGGAGCCTGCACGTACTGCAAGACCCGTCATGCACGAGGTAAACTGGGGAGCTATACGCCAGAAGCAATCGTCTCGAGAGCACAGACAGTGATTAATGAAGGTGTGACGGAGATCTGGCTGTCGAGCGAAGATACGGGAGCTTATGGAATTGATATTGGTACCGATCTACCGACGCTCATGCGCAAGCTGCTGGAAGTTGTACCAGAAGGCGTCATGCTACGTGTCGGTATGACCAACCCTCCGTACATCTTGGACCATCTGGATGCTATCGCTGAAGTGTTGAGTCATGATCGAGTGTACTCGTTCCTGCACGTACCTGTCCAGTCTGGTAGTGACGATGTACTGCTGGCGATGAACCGAGAGTACACAGCAGCCGAATTCCGTCGTGTCGCTGATGAATTGCTTGCTAAGGTACCCGATCTTACGCTTGCGACCGACATCATTTGCGGCTTCCCTACTGAGACTGAGGAACACTTTGACGAGACTATGGAGCTCGTGGAAAAATACCGCTTCCACATTATGAACATTTCTCAGTTCTACCCTCGCCCAGGAACACCGGCAGCAAAGATGAAACGTGTCCCAACACAAGTAGTTAAGAACCGCAGCCGCAAACTCACCAAGCTCTTTGAGACGTTCGAGCCGTATACCCACCTTGTTGATACTACACAACTGGTATGGGTAAACACGGAGGTCTCAGATGACAAGAAGTACACGGTGGCACACACGAAGAATTATACAAAGGTACTCCTTCCTCGTGATGATTCCCTCATCGGGTGCACGGCGGAGGTACGGGTCCTTACAGCCGCTCGATTCCACATCACTGGTGTGGTGATCTCTCGTTCTCAACCTGCTACTGTTGCGGCAGCTGCCATTCGAGAACAGATTCGCACTGAGGGTGATCTGTCAGCGGCGGATCGGTCCAAGGCATTGTCAAAGGCAGCAGGGGCTGCTTCTACTTCCAACGCTGATGGTAGCTGTGGTGGTCACGATCATGACCACACTCACGATCATGACCACGACCACGAAGGGGATGATCACCATCATGGTGAAGGAGGATGCTGTGGTGGCAGCGGTTCGTGCTGCTCGTCAGGTGGTGGTGGTGGCAAGGGCTGCGGCGGAAAATGTGGCTCAAAGTCCAAGAAGAAAACGGTAACCAAGGAGTCTATGCGAAAGAAGAAGCATGGGAATTCAAGTACTCTGGTATCAACAATTACAACGACCTTGGTGACGAAGTGGAATGGCGTCCGTGACGACAAGGTAGCGCTAGCGGCACTTGCGACTTTGGTCGTGTCGGCATCAATTGTTGCAACTCGTCTGCTTACGCGCAAATAATTTGAGTTGGCTGCAGATACGATATGGCCAGAGCCCTAGGCATTAGATCGCGTTTTCATTTAGACCGCTTTTCTTCATCATTTGTCCACAACAATGGAATCCGGAAGTTTGATCTTTACGAAATGAAGCTCCAACACGCAGACTTCTAACATGCTTTTAACCTTTATGCATACAATGTGTGTTACCGTGTTGTCTCTGCTGGTCTAGTAATACGAAGGAAATAAAATAGTGAATACGCGGGTGTTTTCATCATCACGAGTAGTGTGCGTAGTGCTTGCAGTCGAAGCAGTAGCGGCCGTTCCAGGACGAACTCGACGGCGCGCAATCAGAGCAACAAACCCGGCCGCAGCGGTCGCAGTGGCATTTCCGAGAGAAGAAGAACGGGAATGGCTCCAAGCAGACCATGCACTCTGTCACGTCGGTGTCGGGAATCCACGACGGCGTCACACGCAGGTAACGAAGTAGCTGCAACAGCAACATCGGGGTTAGTCGCTCATTTACCCAAAACTAACAGTAGGTATAATAAATACTATTGTACTACTACTTACGCCAGTGGCTTTGGGGTTCGCTACAACACGCACCCCTTCACCGTCGGGCAGATTCATGTCTGCTCCATGCTTCATCAAGAGCACGGCTTCGTCCTCCATTTCTGACATTGCACAATACAGTCAATATGTAACTCAGCTTTTCAGATGATGCACATGTACATACCTTTCTCCATGCAATAATGCAGTGCTGAGCGCTTCAGGAAGTCAACCTTCTGTGGGTCAGCTTTGTGTCGCAACAGTGTCTCCATGAGCTCACACGTTGCAGAACCGCTGCGCTTGATCATGGAGCAGAGGTGCAAAGGGGTTTGCTTTAGGAAGTTCACTGCGTTTGCATCAGCACCGAAGCATAGAAGTAGCTCTAGAACACGCGATGCAAATTTCACCTGGAGCTGTGTGGCCAAGTGAAGTGACGTGTTTCCCTCCCGGTCGCTGAAATTTAGATCGAGATGCGGCAACACCTCGGGGCGGAAGAACAGGCTTATCATTTCAAAGTTGCCATGACGAACGGCAAGATGCAGTGGCGTGTAACCACACTGTGTCTCGGCTTGTTGCAGCATATCTAAGGCTCCGCTTGCCTCATTGACAAGAAGAGCGCATGCGAGCTCCACGTTTCCTCCACCCACGGCCTGGTGCAATACAGTATTACCGTATCGATCAATCCTCAGGCTTGATGTATTTAGCTGCCGCCACAAAAAGTTGCCACCATCATTGGCACCGCGATCGTAATGCGAGGGGCCAATATCTCCATGCGATGCATCGCTGGTCGTAATCATGGACATAGTAGCATCACTCGAGACTGGATCCACTTCTCGACCAGCAAAATGCGACAGTGCGGCTTCAGCAGCCTCTGCCCTTCGACGAAGGCGCTCTACCTCCCTGAGAGCTTTTTTCAACATCGCGTTCTCACTATCAGATCCATCACCATAATCGCTCATGTACCCGCGGAGAGCAGCTCTTCGCATTAAGTCCATTGGTGAATACTCGACATCCTCCGAGTACGCGCTTGTTCCGACAGAAGCTGTTGCCGCCGAAAGCGCATCTTCCTCTTCCAACGTTTCGATGGTAAGTTCACTTTCACGACCGCTATAGCCCACCGGATCGGCAGACTTATTCTCTTGTCTTGAAGCTTCAGCCTCAGCAGCAGCGGTCCTCGACAATATAACGCGTGCCTGATACCATCTTCGGATAAAACGTTGTATGGTTAACGCGCCTTGGTGACGGCGACATTTGAGGGCCTGTACCCAGTAACGCATTGCGCGCTGAACCGTTCTTGCTGCCTTATTGCGCCGAGCAATGCGCCTCTTCTTTTCTAAGATGGCCTTCCACCGCATTTGGATACTCCATAGTACCTGTAATTGTCTAACGTATAATTGACGCTGCTGTCTGCCACGCCACGAACTTTGAATTCTAACTGCAGATACTGTGACGACATGCTCACGACGTTTTTCTAGTCGGTCAAAAGCCTGTTGGCGCAAAAACACACGGGTTTTACCAAGCTCAGCTTGGTCAATTTTCAGGATTTCTATCAGCTTAGCAGCGGTCGCACGATTACAATCCAGTTTCGAGCTTGCCAAAAGTTGGTATTGCTTAACGAAGTCGGCATGGCTCATTCGAACGGGAAACGATTGGCGCATAATCTCCACAGCTTTTAGCACGCCACCGTAGCGCAATTGGCTCGATACCTTAGCCATATCAAACTGACCACTAGCGCTCTTATCGTTAGGCTTGATGCAACGGATATAATGCGTCTGCGTCTGTTGTACGACATCAAGTAAGCTTGCTAACTGCTGTTTGAACTGGGAGCCGATACCCACCGCACTAAGCACAGAGGATCGCCGTCTTAGCTTAGGTTGGGCTAGCTGTAGTTGTGCCGACTCACTGGCTTTGAAAAAGTCGAATAGCTCGCGTAAATGAGTATCACTGGTTTTACCCAACACACTAAACAGTTCTGCGTTAGGTTGATCCTTGTTCTTTTCACAGAATCCTTCTGCTTGGTATCGAATATTGCCCGCGTAGTGATGAACTTGGAACGCGAAATCTGCCTGCTCCGAGCGTGAAGCGCTAAAATTGCTATGATCTTGCAGTCGTTGATACAATTTCCGCGCAAAGCCTGCATCACTTCCTTTCGGAACCACACATTCCTCGTCCAAAAGTGAAAAAATGCCACTGGGACGCTGCTCAACCATTTCCAAACAATTGGAATTGTCCTCGTAGTCCACAGCATTCCATTTAATCCCCTCCTCGATATGTGCCTGTTGCTCCGTCAAAAGAATATCTTGGATGAACTGGTACTGCAATTTTTCGTTTGCATAGTTAATGCAGAACTGCTCAAACTGATTGATGTCAAACTCTTCAAACCCGAAAATATCCAGAACTGCAATGCATGGTCCTCCTGTCGGTGCATCCGTATTTCCTGTTATGCTGGCTGGATTCGTAGAATTCTGAACCTGTGGTGAGGCTGAGTTCACCTTTGAAACCAGGAACTGGAACAGAAATGCATAGAGCGAACGAGCCATAGCATCTCGGGCATCTCCACATTGCGCAAGACTCAAATTTGAATGGAAAGTTTCACCACCAACACTGATTTTCCGCGTTGTCAGTGCTGATATCAGTTCATCCTGATCCACAGCAAACAGTTTTGACACGATATCGAGATGCTCCTGCACTGTGAGTGAAGATGGCGAGACAGATGCAAGTCTACATGGAGCCGACGCTGTTCCATTGTCTTCCTCTCCCTCATCTTCGCTCGAAGAAACAAACAACACGTTTCCGAGGTGCAATAACGCACTCAGGATTTTCCAAATTGCTCCTTGTTCAACATCAGTAAATCCCAAGACTTTCATCGATTGCAGCACCAATTGGAACTGCTTGTCGTCACGTACGCCATCATTTCTCTGAAAACACTGCCCTCCATTAACGTACTGGAACTCTTGCGCTGACAAGTTCTCAAGATGCAGCTTCTTCTTCATCTCGTCGTTTGCACCAGCAAGCAGCTCGTAAAACACGTGAAAATTCCGTTCTCCATCATTCTGATGCACCACACGCACTTTTTCCAACAAATACGTCTCCACTGACGTGCCCACCATTCTCAACGACGCATCTAGTTCATATCCCTCAAAGAACATGCGCACAAACTTTCCAAAGCGACTACTGTTATCGTTCCGCAGAGTTCTGGCATTGCCAAAACACTCCAAGATCGGGTTCGCACTCATGAGTTCACTCCCACTGATCGTCCTCTTCCTGTTACTACTCACGACAGTATCTCGACTGCTTTCTGCTAAATAATTCATGATAAACTTGGTCGTCTCTGTCTTACCAGCACCACTCTCTCCACTGACAAGAATCGTCTGATTCTTCCTGCTCTCTCCAGGTTCATTTAACCTTCTTCGTAGTGATCTATAAGCTCCTTCAGCAATAGAAAACACATGTGGCGGTAGTGCTGTCCAATTAGGCATTTCCTTGTTGAACTTGTGTAGATCATAGAGTCCTGAGATATCCTTGAAAGGGTTCACAGCGATGAGCACAGCTCCAGACCTGCAATAGACTTGATCCACACTATATCGCTGCGCTAGATAGTCCACAAACGCAGGTTCATGCAGATGCGTCAGTGCATCGAGGTTCTCCACGTCTGCGAGCGTCTGACCGGCCGCTAGCTCGTTCGCCATCCGAACATCTTGCGTTTCCAGAGCTTCAACGATTTCTTCACTCTCTTGAAGCTGTACAAGGACTTTAGACGCGTCGCTTTCGAGACGACGTAGTACACGACCTTTTGCCCATTCGTACTCGGTCTCGGCGTCACGTAGACGCACGTAGACCTGCATTGCGAAGCTCGAGAAAGAGAGAAACTTGGCTTCTTCTTCTCGCAGCTCTTCTACTTCTCTACGTTACATCGCGCTGTCGCAGATCGGCTGTCGATAGGTTGAAATTAAGTTGAAAATGCTGATTGGTTGATTTTAGACGAATAAGAAGCCAAGTGATAGAATCAGATTGCATACATCTCAATTACGACACAATGTCGCTCGTGTATCTGCCAGAGAACGCGTGGTCTCTGCGTTACGGTGCGTAGTATTGTCCACGCATGAATGTAGTGTAATTGTGACACTCTACCTTGTTCTACCTTAGGCCCAGACTACTTTACAGTCGCCATTATCAAGTACTTCGTGAAGGAGGACGAGTACGCACTCTATGAACTTCAGATCCAGAATGGAAGGCGCAATTGGAAGGTGCTACGTCGCTTCAGTGAATTCGACAGTCTGCGGGCTGGTGTACGCTTTAAAGCAGGCAACAGACTGCCCGAGTTGCCACCCAAGACGTACTGCTGTCGGGATCTGAACCCGGACTTTCTGGCCAGACGCAAGGAACTGTTGCAAGTTTTCCTTCATCACATGCTGCAGATCCCAGGTATTGCTGACGACGACCACGTGCGTGAGTTTCTGGGCCTTAAACTGTCTACGGAGCTCTATGTCTGAGCGTCGACTTGAAGATCGACACGTAAAATACGCCACCCTTGCATCAAAAAGTGTGTGCGCCTGCTGAATATTCAATAACTAATTACAAGCTGCAAAGAGATAGATCGAGCGCTCCTCAAGCCTTGAACTTCTGCTGCTTCTTGGCTTTCTTCCGTTTGCTCTTGGACTTCTTTGATCGGTTGCGGTTCCGCTTACTACCAGGTGATGAACCGCCACTGCTCACTGGGGAACTTTCACCCTTGTCTTCGGAAGGTTCATCGGTGTTTTCAGCCGGTACATTGATCGAAAGAGGTTCAGCAGACTCGGTGATTTCTACTGAGGTGTCCAGAGACAACGGTGCCACATTCTCCTCAGTAGGAGCTGCCTTCACCACTGGACTGGACGTGATAGCCTCCCAAGACGCAGATGAGGCATTCGGGCTCTTAGGCGAAGCCAACGCCTCCGGTGCGGTAACCTTTTCTACTGGTTCAACCGACTCAACCGGAGTTTGCTCCTGCTCCTCCTCTTCGACAATGCTTTCTTCATCCTCCGTAGCCGCTGATGTTTGGATAACCGTCTTCGCGACAGCATCTTCGACGTTAATGAGCTCGGGAGTGCTCTGCGAGAGAGTCATCGACTGTGTCAGCTCTACCTGGACATACTCGTCCTGTTCCGCCGCAAGATTCTCGATTGACTCCTGAAGCAGCTCCTCGGTGAATTCACTTGCAGTTTCCGTAACAGCTTGGGTAATGACAAAGTCTTCCTGCAGCATTCTTGTGACAGCATTCTGCTCTTCCACAGCATTCTTGGGGCTCGCAACAGTCTTCTTCGGGCTCTCGGGGGCCTTCTTCGGGCTCTCAGGAGCTATGATCGGGTTGGCAGGGGTTTGTTTCGAGATTTCCTCCAAGGCGGGTTCAGCTTCCTTCTTAGGGCTTTCAGTAGCCTTTTTAGAGCTTACACCCGTCTTCTTCAGGCTCTCATGAACCTTCTTAGGACTGATATGTGCAGGCTTGGGGAGCTCAAGAGCGGGAGGTTCGACCTCCTTCTTTGGGCTCTCTGTAGTTTTCTTCGGGCTGTTCTTCGGAGTCTTTTTAGGACTGTTCTTCGGTGTTTCCTTCTTGGGGCTAGCAACAACCTCCTTCTCAGGACTAGCCACAGCCTCCTTTTTAGGTGTCGAAGGAGGATCCTCCTTGGGGGTCTCAAGCACAACTGGTGGTTCTACCGTCTTCTGTACTGACTCATTAGCCTTCTCGATCACTTTCTTCGGGCTCTCTGGTGTCTTCTTCGGGCTAGTAAGTGTATCAACCGGAGCAACAACAGTCTTCTCAACCGTCTTAGTAGATACAAAACTTTCCTCTTTGCTTGTCACGGAGTATTTCTCGTCCGTCAGGTCTCGTGATAACGGGGAAGCAGTTGATGTATTGTGCACGCCGGTCTCGCTGTCGGTGCGCGGCTTCCTGTTCATATGGAGGTAGTAGTAGCCCATGGCGGCCATGCTCACACTGAGCAGCCCCGTTACGAGCAGCAGCGTGGCGCTCGAATTGCTTGCGGTCGTCATGCTTCTCGTTGCCTGTTCCGCTGGTGAGTGGCTCGAGGGAATTGACCAAGTGCTGGGTGGTTGAACTCGTCTCTTGTTTGATGGTGAGCTGCTCGCGGCCACCGCTTCAGCCCAAGATCCCGGCGGTTGTGTCCGTTGACTGGCCACCAATCATGGGCCTTTTGCACAAAGTCACGTACGCAGAGGAGCACCGGGAGGCAACTTGCTGATGTATCAATGTCTGCGCAATACTGGCTGGCGCTCGTAATCTTCGCTATGATGAATACGTTATGCAGTGGAGATGGTTGGTGGCGATGACTTTGCTGAAAGTTCATCGCATCGTGATACATACTAAACACTTCAAGTTGTAAACTACGATCGTCGATGGAATTGCTGCAACTCAATTGATGTGGCACGAAGACTGTGTATGTGCAGCTCTTACCTGACGGTCGAGCTGCTACTCGATCGCGTCCTAGAAAACCTACTTTGCTGAGCTGAACGTGAACTGATGTACTATACATTATCAAATTTCGTCACCAACGAGGTCCCAGAAAGCAACAGGCTCCTGTCCTTGCCGCACAGTATCGCACTTGGCTGGGAACCCTTCATATCGCTGCAGGATCTGCGCTCCACTCTCGCCAACCTCCACTTGGTCACCATTGACGTCGGTGCCACACCATACGAACATATAGTCGGCGCATGCCACGATCAAGCATAACTCACCGATATCCTTGGTTGGATCACGGAAGTAGTTCTCGCTGATACCCGGAAGGGGGCCTACAAACAGGGGGTTCTTTTCAGCTACAAAGTTGTTGCAGTTGCCACTCTTGTCGGGGTTGGCATACGCCACATCCATTCGAAAGATGATAGTACGCTGGAATTTGAGTCTGCCTTCCGGATGAACTTGTTCCCACTCAGTCAACTGAAAGATGAAACCAGCATTCGGGTCTACAATTGGACGTGCCTGACGCACAAAGTCCAAAGCTTTGTACATGCCCATATGCTTGTACCACATCAAATACGCGATTGCCATGGTAGGTGAGCGAGAAATGCCTTTGACACAGTGCAAAAATATTCGTCCGCCGCATTCACGAGCACGCTCGATGAAGTCGAACATGCTGTAAAAGTGTCGTGCAATGTCCTGCGATGAATGATCGCGGAGTCTGATGTTGAAGTAGCAGAACTCATCCGGGAAAGAGGCTGGAGCCACACTGGCAGCGCAGTTAATGACATGCGTAATGCCATTCTGGATCAGCATCGACTTGTTCTTAGCAGCTACAGCACCACCAATGTACAGGAAGTCCGTAATCTTCGAGCACACAGCAGCTTGGTTATTCCGCCGCTTCGTTGCACCGGTTGTAGTTGTGCACGGATCGAAGTTCGTCTGATCTACCTGCGATAAGTCCAACGACAAGTTGCCTGGATTCCGGCTCCGGCGTTGCTGAGGCGGATACATTCTCTTCGGCGCGCTCACACTACCTCGGGGTAAAGCGGTGACTGAAGGAATCGATGACGACGAACACGACGACTGTGACCCGGCAGCATTACTTCGGCTCTCTAAATTCATGTCGATGGACAACGACGTTCGCTTGTCTGTCGGCAACGCACTAGCGAAGTGAGCGGCATCAGACACCCCCAGAGAGCGCTTTCTTGCTTGTGTAAGAGAAGGCGCCCAGTTACCCGGTGAAGCAGTCGCACCTGCTTTGCTCTGTGTAAAACCCTGCTGGCTGCAAACTCGCTTGTTCGGCGTCGGTGGAGTAAACATGGCCCAGCTGTCACCCGTGTTCCGCGTTGGAGTCGTGTTGTTGTTGTAGCTCTTGGAGACAAATGCTGGTGATGTCGACGTCGGACCTGAGCAATTGGCATAAGCGACAAAGCAAACGTCAGTACATGCACCGGATTCCAGTCTCCATTTTGTCACGACTGGATTTTCCGGTTGTCGACTTGATCAAAAGCTCTCTTCTTTACCTCTTGAAACGCTCAATGGCCATGTTTCCTCATCCAGGAACGGATTGCGGTGCATTCCGGGCGATGGACACACATTCTTCTTCTGCGGCGTCAGCGCCGGTGACGTAGGACAGACTTGAGCGGCATGTTGTAGTCTCTGTCCGTCTGCCACTTCTTCTGCAGTCAGCAACTCTCCGAACGCCTTTGAACTAGTCGCATATCCACCTCATCGTTAGCATAATCGACAATTATCACATCAAAATATTGATGATTTGTTACATTTTCCCGTCCGAGTAACAGCGCGTTAACGACGGAGGCCCTGCAGTAGCACGACGTCGCACCTTCGAGTGCGAATCCAGTGGAGGTAGAGCGTCCGTGGTGGCTCGTAATGGTTTGCAGCTGTTGGACGAGGTAGTAGGAGACCCCGAGGGCGACGACGACGCCGAGAACGAGAAGATGGTGTGTGCAGTGTCGAGTTTCCGCTTGGCGTTGGAGCCTTCGCTGGTTCTGGCCACAGGAGCGAGTTCCATTGACGTCTTGCGATTGATGGCCACTTCAACTGATGCGTGCGTGCTTGGCAGACGGGAAGAGCTTTGCTTCCTCTACTTGCTGCTCTTCTTAGTCGGATCCGGCCGTCGTCCCAGGCTAAAGTGAGTGTCTTGGCTTGGAGCTCTTCGATCCCTTGCTCGAGGGTGGGGCTTGAAGGAGTTTTGCTCCGAAACGCCGCGCATGGAACGATTGGAGTTCGCTTTAGTGACGCATAGTGAAGCAGAGAGTGGAGGGGCACTCAACGCCCGAGATGTTGAAGCCACAGCGGCTGCGACCACCAGCTCAGGAAACGCTCGTTCTGGACTCCTCGTGCGGTTTAACAAGACTTAGTTCGGTTCAGCGAGCTCCGCCCGAGCGAGGCTTTAAATACTTCGCGGAAAGCTCCTACGACGAGAGTCAAAACATCATCAACTACTTGTAACAAGGACCAACTGTTTGCTACTGTGGCGGGCCGCAAACGAATTTTCTCGTTTGGATGGACCCGGAATCATAGCCTTTCCTAGTCGGGAACAGCTACATAACGAGCTGGAAATGTATTAAGGTCACAAGTGCCAAACAACGAGCTCGAAATGCAATAAGGTCCGGCACAAGTGTGGTGGCTCAAGACTTCATCCCCTCTATTGGTCTCGTGTTCCAAACTTTTCTGCCGTCGTTACATGCCTCTGCATGACGATACAAGGTTCACCCGACTGCAATCACTGCTTCGTTCGTCAATGCTTGCTCACGCTCACCGATCAAGGTTCCATTCTGGCACACCACTCTCACTGGTCGCCCTTATCACCTCTAGGTTAACCACCACCAATATTCAACATTCGCCGAAGATCTTGAGTCATTGACAACTCGACGGACATCGGGGCTGGACTCGTCACTTCCGGGGGTGCTGTAGGCATCGGTGGCAGTGGGGGTTGCGGAGGTTGCGAGGGAGGTGGCCCTGGAGGAAGTGGTGGTGCAAATGGCACGTTTGCTTGCTGAGCTGGAGGCGGCGTAGGCGGAAGAGGGGGTGCCGGTGGCTTTCCCACAGGGGATACGCTAGTGCCGTTGCTTACACTTCTCATCGGTTTGGTGAGGAACGGTGGCATCGGTAGCTCAGTCGGGTCAGGTGATGACTGGAATGCTGACCATGCCCATTTCCCAGAAGCTGAAAGTTGTTCCTTTTGCTTGCCATTACGTGATTGCTGGTTGTTGTTAGACTGTGCGCCATTGCTGCTCGTGTTGCCACTCTTGTTCTTGCCCTTCTTTGATGACGAAGTGTTCGCTACAGATCCGTCATCGACTCCTTCTTTATCCTTTCGTCGCCGTGACGGTGTATTGGAGCGCTGTTTTGATCCCCGCTTTGTTGAGCTGCTGCGCATATTAGCGTCATCTGTCGAAGATTGCAATGCAAAACGTGCATTTAAACAATAGGAGTTTTCAGTTCCCAGGATTGTTCACGTGCAAAACAAACTGCAATTATACCTGTGGTAGCTTGGACAAGGTTTCCGTTCGTAGTCATTGAGTTGAACTGTTCTGGTGCGCTGCTGGACAGCATCATAGACGGCGTGAGCAGCAATTTACTGCCGCTGTCAGTCCTAGACTCCCGGTTTGTTACAGCAATTGCTACTGGTTTAGACGATGCAACCTGTTGCTCTGACGGGTACACAAAGTAGCCAAGCTCTTTATCCCACACACGTGCGTCAACATCCATCTCCTCGTGTTCGTCGTCTCCGTCTGCCAGTTGCAGCGAATCGTTCACGTTGTCGCCACTGTCGAAGAACGGCACCAATGGGCGTCCGACCAGATCTCGCGATGCCATTTTATCTTGGACTGCGGTGTATTAAGAAAATGTACAAACTACAGCAGCAAATGCACAGATTGGACTCGAGGTCTGAAGAGTTATGCTCGACTTTGCGAGGCTTGCTTGTCGTCTCTAGACGCTGAAATGAAGATCAGAGCTTGGTTTCCGACGCAACTAGACGTTCTGCGTCTGATGGTGCACTTTGATTCCGTCGGGGACTCGCGGGGTGTGCGCAGCGCTGTCCTGAAGTGCCTCGCTTGCGATCTGCTCGATCTCTTACGCTTTGTAGACTGAGCGAATTGGGGAGAAAGTGGTTTCTCAATCTTGACTCTGATTCGCTGAAAAGACAAAGGTATCTGACAAATGATTTGCTGAAAAGATTTCACTTCAACGTGCAATATGGACTCGTCCAGAATCATTCTTGACTATCCACTCATTCATCCAGTGCTGCTTTCATTAGTACCATTATTGCATTTATTGGTTTAGCAAAGGATTCAATTCAGCTGTTCATAATTTGTGGACCAAAGTACTTGTCCACCACGTTCAATAGAAACTCGATGGAAAATCGGAGATGATCTCCATCCGTGGACAAGAAGTGCACCTTACCGGCCTTGTCCAGCGTCTGCAGCCCGAACAAGTCCTCCTGGTACCATCTAGTCTCGTTGAAGCCTAATACCTCCTTGTACGGATTGCCGTCACGGTACATCCCAAACCACTCTGATTCTTTCGGGAATACCTGTGTGTCTTTGTTCGCGCGGACGAGTACGAGGTTTTGCAGCTTTGTAAAATTGTCCTTGTACGTCTGGTTCGTTGATGTCTTTTCATTATTGATGTCGGGAAGAAATTCAGCTGGGCAAGTAGGATGCGATTTAGCACACTCCTCATTTTCCATCATTGCATCCAACTTACCATGTTTGAGATAGGCTTCGATGTGGAGAGGGTCGCGATAGTAATTAGCCTGAGCGATACGTTCTTAAACTGAAGTCAATACTTGCGTAGCAAATTTATAGCAACATATCGCATACCTTGAACTCGTTTGGTGTAGACTGCTTCACCAATAAGCTGTATAATCAAAACCGAGAGTATCAGGTGCTTCGCTCGACCACGGCCACAATTTTCACAGCAAATTACCAACCTTGTCAATTTCCTTGCAAATAAAGTTGAGAGGCGAGCATCGCGGTAGCCCACCCACACCAGCAAGTGGCCCATGAAAAGAAATAAAATTGTGGACTGGTGGGTCGTTGAAACGCTCTATGTAAGCGCGGATCAATAAATTACCCTAGTAAAAACTTACGTTAGTATGTCAATCAGTTCACAAGTAACAGTCTTAAACTCACCTGCGAAAAACCCACTGCATTGAATCCGTTTGCCAAATGCGGATCCTGAAGTCAAAATAACGGACGTTGGTCAGCAAAACGGATGACTAAAGATCATCCCATCCGTTGTACCTCTCGCACAGTCTTGGCGAACATCTCCGTCTGATTGTTCATTGTGATGAAGAAGCTATTTTGCACATCTTCCGCTACGGTATCACCAAGCTGCACACTAGCCACATAAACACCAAGGTGCTCTACAATCGCCTACCGTTGCACAGGTGTTTGTCAACGGAATGATCACCACAGCAAACCAGTCAGCTATTACCTTTTGGATGCGCTTCATGCCTCCATTACCAGCAGCATCGCCCATACCATGCATCAGTACGACCGGTAGCCCCGTCGTCTCCTTATAAACCAGCGTCTTCTTCACCGTCACCTTCTCCTCCAACTGCAGCGACTCTTCCTTCTCAAAATACGCCATCGACTCTTCCTTAATCAGCACAAATTGCACTAGAACCAGCGTCACGGTGACGGCTGACACTATTAGCAGCAGTCTATTGCTTCGTGCCATCTCTGTCGCTCTATGTGTTCGTGTCGAGATCGGATCGACAAGCAATTCTCCCTGTATCTCAGGATTGTCTTCTTCAAGCCGCAGCATGTCACTAAATGAAAATGGCACAAAAGCGGGGAAAAGAGCTTCCCAACTAAGTACGATCAGCGCGTCTGGCTGAAAATCGCCTGAACTAGGGGACAAGCATAGTCAAGAGGACACGATGTCTGCGTTTGGTCGAGCGAAGTTGGTGCGTGGCGCTGGGGATGCCATGTCACGCGCGGGTGCGCGTGGCTGGGGATGGTACCACCGTTCTTTGGCCAAGATGAACGCTCCTGAGACGGCTGCTGTGGCCTACGATGCCGTTGTTCCTACGCCTGCACAGTCGCGTCCTCGTGCTTTCCTGGACGTGAGCATCGGTGGTGCCAAGGCCGAGCGTATTGTGGTGGAGCTGGCCAAGGACATTGTACCGCAGACAGCCACCAATTTCCTCAAAATGTGCACGGATGGCTTCAAGTCTAAGGCGTTGGGCTCCGGCTCGTACAAGAACTCCAAGTTCCACAATGTGACTAAGGGTGTGTATGTCGTGGGTGGCGACGTGCTCAGTGGTAACGGTACCGGCGGACACGCTGCGCTGGAGGAGGACCAGCGTTACTTTGACGATGAGAACTACGCACTGCAGTTTTCGGAGGAAGGCGTGCTGGGCATGGCCAATGCTGGAATCAACAAGAACGCGTCGCAGTTTTTCATCTCGCTCAAACCACTGCCACACCTCAATGGCCGCAATGTGGCGTTCGGCAAGGTTGTGGAGGGACAGAGTGTGTTAAAGAGTATTGAGAACGTCTACTGTGTGCAGCACAAGCCACTGACCGATATTGAGATCGTCAGCTGCGGTGTGTTGTAAGCAGAAGCAAACCATGCTTCTTGCATACAATATCGAGACACAGACAGGTACAGGAGACGAGGGCGCTGACAGGAAGGCGGGTGGACTAATAGAAGAAACACGATGCGTGGAGGCGCTTGAACTCTCAAATTCTACTTGTTTTTTTGCCATAGAATACAGCAACCCAAGCATTTGCATGAATCGAGCTGGTGTAGCAGGCACCTTCGTGTCAGCTTACGCTGCAACGTTTTCGTCGACAACTTCAAGCAGTTTGTGCAAACTATCCATGACACGCATCGTTCTGCTTCGCTACACAAAGGTACTAAGCCCTTGCTAATACTCTTATTCGTCTGGGTGGATGGTTGTGTAGCTCGTAATCCAGTCTTGCATGGCTTGTGGCATGTTAATAGCTTTGTGTTCTACGTCATCCCACAGCAATAATTTCTTCTCGTTCCTTGCCCTCCTTGTCATCTCGGCCATTGCGCCATATCTCTCCAGCATGTGATCCAGAAATTCCTGCGGTGGCTTCACGTGGTGATGATCGACATAGTGCCAATATCCCTCTGGCCAACAGTAAACTCCGTCCGTCATTGTGCACGCACCCATAACATGAGGTTGCTCCAGCGCCAACGAGCAGTCCGGGAACCGACAAAAGCTGTAAGCAAGTTCGTGGCTCTCTACAAAAGCCCGAGTGAGATACCACTCGATCGTCTTGAGGAGTGCGGGGTCGCACTCGACGAACCAGGCATCGTCAACGAGGTGAAGAGGATTTGGTCGGGTAGTGTCCGAGGGTGTAGCAACCGACAGACCCTCCTTGGAACACCAGAAACCCAACTCCTGCAGCATTTGAGACGAAATGATTGGAGATGACCGATTCGGTCAAGACACTGAAGCTGACCATATCACGCAGCCTGGCCTGCACCTTGATCCTACCGCATTCATGAACATAGGTTTCAACAAACAACACCGACTCGCTTTTGAATTCTTTGTTTTCGTTTAAATTGTAAAATATCACACGCATGAAAGATGAAGAGTTCCAACTTCCTCGCCATCACGACTCTAGGCAGCTCTTTGAAAAGGACTCCTTGTGGCAGCAACTTAGAACTGCGCCTCCGTGACACCGTGTCCCATCGTGTTAGTCGACGACAGTCCACCCGTAATGGTGTTCTGCATTGCATCCACGAGTTCAGTGCCCGACCAGCCCTGGTGCTTCAACGTCTCCACGCCCTCGTTGCGCTCAGCACGCTGCACACCTTCGACATACGCGAGCATACCGCGCTTGGCGTAGTCGCGGGCGAAGCGAGTAATGCCCAGTGAATCGCTGTGGAAACCAGCCAGCGTGATGAACATCCAGCAGAAGCCCATGTGAGCAAGATCCGTCACGAACGTTTCAATTTCCGTGTCAGACATGCCAGCAGCGTCCCAGTTGAACGACGGGGACAGGTTGTAGGCCAGCATTTGGTGAGGTACCTTGGCTTTGACACCCTCAGCGAACGTGCGCGCAAGAGGCACACCGGGTTTGGCCGTTTCCATCCAGATGAGGTCGGCGTACTCACCGTAAGCACGACCACGGGCAATGCAGTACTCCACACCACCGCGCACGCGGTAGTATCCCTCCACAGTGCGAGCCAGGTCCCAGTCGAAGGCAATGTTCACGCCGAGCGACTTGGCCAGAGCCTGCAGCTTAGGAAGACTCAGCTCCAGGCACTGGGCGTTCCACTTGGCTAGTGCGTCGGAGCGACCCGACTTCTTCAAAGCTTCACGAACAGCCTCTGGATAGGTCATAGCATGAGCACGCTTGTCCCAGTCACCCTCACGGCCAGCGTGGGTGGCATCGATGTAGGATTCCACGTTCAGGTTGGTAGCACCAATGATGAAGGGGTGGTCACGGGGGTCAATGTTGTTATCTAGCAGCGTCGCGGCTTCAGCATCCGTGCGAGCCACAATAACCAGCGGACTGCCGAGAATGTCAGCCTGGAGACGAGCAGCAATTAGACGCTGAATGTGCTCCTGCACCGAGACTAGCACTTTGCCGCCCATGTGACCGCACTTCTTGGTGCCAGGCTTTTGGTCCTCGAGGTGAATACCAGCGGCTCCACGTTCAATAAACATCTTTGTCAACTTCATGACGGCAGTCAGACCACCGTGGCCAGTGTCAGCATCAGCAACAATCGGACGCAAGAAGTCCGTAGGCAGAGTTCGTGCACGCTCCTCAGCCGTCATGCGACGACGAGCCTCGTACTGTTTGCGGTCATGGAAGAGCTGGGCTCGGAAGAGTTGGTCCACCTTGTTGGGCACCGTGTCCATGGGGTAGTCAGCTACATCCGGACCAGGCTCATTGGACGTAGAAGCCGTAGACGACGATTGCCATCCGCTGACGTAGACGGTGGACAAGTGCTTGGCCATCTGCGTCACTTGGATCGCGTCCAGCGCGCCAAACGTGTGGCTCGTCTTCTTGGCAGCCTGCAGCTCGCGCAGCATCTTGTAGAGCTTGCGGGACATTGCAGCGCCTGCATTGGCGGCAGGGACCGTGCCCTGAAGCTTCACCACGTCCTCAGCGCCGTACGGACGCTTCACGTATTGGAAGCGCTCGCTGTGGATGAAGGCCTCAGTCTGCTTCACTCGCTGTGCGTAGTCGCTCTCCTCAGCGCGCGGGTCGTGCGAGCTCAGGTGGCTGGCAATCTGGCTGATGCGGGCGTGTGGGGCGCTCATTGTATTAAGGATGGAGGCTTGGCGGACGCTTAGGGGGCGGGCGGCAAATTGGGAACTAAGCACTCGCAATCTCTTGGTGGAGGCTCGTGCCGCTGTCGACGCAAAAGATCAGGAAGAGGAGGCTCGTCGCGCAATTGGCTGAATTTCCCAGAATAAGCTGCGCTCATTGGAGGAAAGCGAGATGCGAGCCACGTACGCACGGCTGTCACCGCGCCGTTTGGGTAGAAAACGCACCTCTCTATACTTAGCCCGAGTCACGTCGGGTTTGAACACGAAGTCACACATTGCGCATCGAACGCCCGACGTGGAAGTTTCACATGTTGAAGCAGGCTGCGCAATACTACTGAAGCGATGGAGGCTATATCAGTAGGCTTTCAGGGTGAGCAGCTCGGCGATCAGTTGCTGAGGACATCAAGGGAGAAGCTCAGTTGGTTTCTGGTGTATTTGACGAACCGCGACTTGCGTCAAGGACTGTTGCCAAGACGCTGAGGCGAGAGAGCTCCTTGCCACAACCAACACCGACCGTGTACTTATGTAAGTTAATCCGCTTTCGGACATTTGTCAAATCGCGCGACACCTGCTAGGGTATTCAAGTGAAACTTGCAAACCTGTTTGCGAGCCTGGTGTTTTCACGCTTATGGTCCCATCTCGAAGGCAAGCGAAGCTCCGGGTGTCGACACGACATGGTCACCGATGTTAAATGCCGCAAAGGTGGTACAAGTGCGTGGCCGACATTGTCTACGAAGCAAGTTGCTGTGCTTGCACAAACGTCTGCAGCTCGTTCTTGTGGCAATCTGAGAGCAGCCTCGTTACCAGGTGCTTCAGCGAACACTATTTGGAAGAAATTCCTTCAATACTGCCTTACTTCAGGAATCGCGTCGCCTTGTGTGATTTGATCCCCCCAAAGTACGTTCCCGCGGCATGCACCGGAAGCTGTGGGCGTCGAAAGCACTAATGACATTGTCGCTGGATTGATCCTCTAGTTATACAACTAGAGGGTAGTTGTATAACTAGAGGATCAATCCAGCGACAATGGGAGTGACGTTGCCTACTAAAGACGAAACTACACCGGCACCTAACCAAGACACTGGATAGTCCAGTCGTCCATCGTCTCCATCACCCTATCGCGTTTCGTTGGCTTAATGAGGAATTCACCAGACGCCATGAACGTTAGTAGCATGGAGCGCAATGTCTACATAATGTAGTATAATACATTCGTGTCTTCATCATGGCGTGAATTCGATCGTCTTGTCCTCAGCCTGTTGATGTCGAAACGTCACTACTTTCCCCCACTTGAGTGCCTTGAAGTCGTCGCTTCGATTAGGTACGACACCACAAGTTTCCCCCATTCCACCTGGTCGCGATTGGCTACCTCTGCACTCGCTCGCACTGCGGTATTACAGCTGTAGCATCGAACTAACCCCAAGAAGTCTCAAGGCGTCTGTGAGTCACACGGCTGCAGGCGGCGCGGGCGGGTACAGTATCCTCTGGCTAGATCACGATGGCTAAGCGTCGCCAGAGCATCGAAGTGTTCCGGTTGCGACTACGCGAGACGGTGAATGAGGGCGACGACGGCAGCACGCAGAGTCTACTGAGTCTACCGGAGAAGGAGCCACTCTCAGCGCCACTACTGAGTCCCAAGGCCGAACAACGGACAAAGGAGAAGAAACAGAGACAGGAAAAGACGATAAAAAGAAGGGAACGGACTGACAGGAGACAAAACACGCCGCCGCGTGTCCGCGTGGAGATTAAAATTGACGAAGACAGTGACGAAGAGTTTGTGGCGGGTCAGGAGATTAAGATTGACGACGACAGTGAAGAAGAAGACATTGATGGACAAGAACCCAGTGAGAGACGCAGACCTTGTTTAATTACTGCATCGTCTTCGGGGGATAGCATACGGACAATGCGCTGTAGTCTCGATGCTGCAGACTCTCCGAATACGGCGGAGGTTGGAACGATTGAAGCTGTAGCACAGCTAGACGAGAATATCGAGACGACGGAGTCTAATGCTCAAGAAGAAGTTGAAACTGCGGACTTTACTGGAAGACTACCGAGTGTGTCAGAACCTCCACCTACGACACTACCGAAGGACAATATTCGCGAGTCACGGCGCGTCGTGCTCGTGACGCGCCCTAGCCAACGGTACGTTCAGTTCCAGCAGCATCAGAGGTAGTGAACTAATTGAGAATGGGTGTCTTTGCACAGGGATATTGAGATGTGGACGGAGCGCGCCACGAGCACGATGGTCAAGTCGACAGAAAGTAGTGCTCGACCAACGCCGACGAGCGCGCAGAGTCGGCGGTGGGTGCTCGAGTATAAGCCCGTAGTGCGCCACTCTGGCTGGCTTATCAAACGAGGTCATGGACTGCGCAACTTTAAGCGTCGACTGTTTTGTATTGTGGATAATGAGCTTATCTATCACGACACACACGATGCAACGGAGGTGCGTGGCCGACTGGACCTCACCCGTAAGAGTACGGTCCAGTGTATGCTGCATAGTGGCTTCAAATTCTCGCAGGGTACCTATGGTATGGTGCTGTATGCTTTGGACAACCACGACCGCGACTTGTGGATTCGCAAATTACAAGAACACAACGTACACTTGCTACCTGAGGGTGCCAAGACTGCTAAACTTATGAAGCAGCACAGCGATAATGCAGACAAGGGCGGCCCAATTCTCTTTTCTGGTTGGCTCCGTAAGCGTGGTCGTATGGTAAAATCTACGAAGCGCCGGTGGTTCGAGCTTTCGGCCGGCACCCTTTCGTACTACGCGCACCCGCAGGGCGGCTCACGTAAAGGATCAATTGACGTCTCTCACGCGCGAGTATCGCCTGTAGACCATTTAAAGACGGGTGAAACACACAGCTTCCAGATCTGTACCCCCAATCGGAACTTGTTCCTACATGCTGACACCCAAGAAGAGCGATCACTCTGGCTGGCTGCTCTCGCCTCAGTAGGTGAAGGTAGTACAAGTGCGATACAGGCAGGTGGATCGCCTGCAAAACCCGAGGCGAACGATTTTTCTATACCTACGAGTGTATCAGAAATTGGTCGCATGTGCAAGTGCGGTGCTTTGGATGAAGGTGGTGCGGCAGTTGACGGTGTTTGCCGTCGCTGTATGTCTTCATTCATTTCGAATACCGAGGACGCGATGGTGGACGTCACACGTGAAGTGCAGCTGCTGCTGGCATCTCCCTACTCACCTGAGGGATGCACATCAGCAGCATTCCTAAAGGAGCACACTGGTCGTCCAGTTTCCAATACGACGGTACAGGAGTTCATAGTTGGACTCTCTGACTATTTAATCCATACACGCTTGAAGGAGCTCCAGCTACTCGCTGGAGTCGCACAGCCTGATAGTTCGGATAGTGAATCGGACGATGATGGAGTAAAAGATAGCGTCAAAAAGGGTAATCCTGCTCAACCACAAGACGCTGCTACAGTCAGTGAGATCACGAACAGCATTCAGACGATCGTCCATGAACAGATTGAGGAGCGTGTATTCTTCCCTTTGTACCGTGCAATTTTGACAAATGTACATGCACAAACACGAGAGGATGCGAAGGTGCTGAAGGGGAAGATTGAAATTCTGCGCAGCAAGTCCCAAGCATTCTTCGGCATTGGACCTGACAGTGAGTCATCTTCTAAATGGAAATCAGCCTGTGCAAAGCTCCGGGAGGTTGACAAGGTGAGCCTTCCGTATATGAAACGTGCGCAGTTGCTAGCTGCCTGCAAGGAGATTTATGCCATCTTCCACACTGAGCATCCCACCCAGCCGCCTATGAGTGCTGACGCTTTCATCCCAGCCTTTATTTACGTGCTCATTCATTCGCATTTGCGTGATCCTGTGGCGCTTAAAGAGCTGCTTACGTTCTTCGATTCGGGCAGTCAGCACGGAGAGATCGCGTATTTCGTGACGTGTTTGGAGATTGCGCTCGAGTACATCCGATCGCTGTTGACAGCGTGTACGGTGGTTCTGTCCTCAAAGCGCAAACTCGGCATTGAGTTCTCCAAGCACCCGGAATCAGACGTTGTGGTTGTTCATCGGCTAGTCCCGGGCGAGCAAGCCCAGCAGAGCGGTGCGATCAACATAGGTGACGTGCTTGTCGCCGTGAACGGTTTACCTGTGTATGAGATGGAGCTGGCCGAAGTAGTGAAGCTCTGGCGTGGTGTGGACGGCGAAGCCGAGTTCTGTTTTCTGCCCATGGACGAATATCTACGGAAATACGGCACATCATGAGTTGGTGAGCCATTTTGTAATTAAGAGGTAGCATTGCTGCCGCCTCAAGCGCTGATTGAAAGCGTGCGAGTTCATATTCGTCTTTGACGTTAAGTCGAGTTACTATTTGAAGCAGAATAACTACGAGCTCAAGAGAATGCCCACGAGTTTTGGAGAAATGTAAAAAGATTTTGAGATGTGTGATGTCCATAAAGATAGCAAGTAGGTGATGATAATGATCATTTGGAAATTATGAAAGCAGCCGTCTCGAGTACAGACGCATGGCACAAGCTTTGTTGGTTCTGTCCATGACGTGGTAGAACAGAGATCATTTTAAAAAGAGACGGTGCTAAAACGGAGACACCAGGTGGCATCAACGCCAAGTATGACCAGCCTCGCCCTCTGCCAGCACGGTCACCTCGTACCTCTACATTCGTCAGCAGTAAAGAAGGCCAATCGGTTTGTACAAACTAGCATAATTGAAAGTGAGGTGGCCGAAGATGTTGGACTCGGCCGATTTCCTGCGAGTCAAGAACCTTTGGCCAACGCGCATCGGGCGCTCGAAAAGCAGTGCAAGTGCTGGAAGCCAAGAAACCACCGTCCAAGAGGTGGCAACGCCTACAGCGGAATATCGCGAATCCGTTGTGGAAAACGAGGTTGAACCACAGACGCCCCACACACCAGCGCTAGATGCAGACTTCCACCGATACACAATGGATAACCTGCAAGTCTTCAAGCCAGTAACAGGTGATCACACTACCCCAGTGTCCCCTACATCTTCTTCGTCCACTTCAGCATCCGAGGCATCCCCTTCGTCATCACCCGAGACACTACCGGATAAAGCTTTGAACCCCGTGACTTCCATGTTCAGGACGCTTTCGGAAGCTTGCATGTTTCCGAGTATCATGAACAAGCCTCATCCTGCACCAACTTCATCCTCTGCAGCGTCGTCAACGCTATTGTCGATTCCGACTCCGTGGAGGAGTTTGCGATCAAATTCGGATAGTATCCCGATCTCTTCTTCGTCCTCATCGACGTTCTCGTTCGCGTCGGTGAGTTTGACGTCGACGTTACCACCACGTGAAGCAGCCGAGAACGCCATCAACAATGTGCACAACGTTTGCTCTCGATGTCGAACAGCAGTATCCAGCTCCATTTCACGTGGAAGTCCTTACGGTGAACTAGTCGTTGTTGACGTATTGGAAGCTCGCGGTCTTGCTGCCGACAGGGATGAGTGTGGTGCTGATCTACCATTTGCCGTCACGATGCATCTTGGGCGATTGAGTCGCAAAACGAAATCTGCCGATCGAGGTAATTGTGCAGTGAATGAGCGGTTCGTCTTCTGGCTTGCGTCGTCACCGGCGATTGATCAACGCACACTTGACGTTTTCGTGCGTGGTGGCGATGAACGAGATCTCGGTGAAGTGCACCTTAGCCTCTCGATGCCTGTGAACGAAGCATTTGCAGACTGGTATCCGCTGGTATGTAGATCCGATGGACTTAAACACGGTTCATTGAAGGTGGCAATGCGTCGTCTAGTGCTCACTTCGTCACCGATGGTCGAAGCTGCCAAAACCCTGGGCGAACGAGAAACTTCTCTCAACTTTTGTGATAGCGGAGCATACGGTGAGCTTTTGCCCGAACTGTGGAGCTGCTTCCCTGGTAACAAATCGGAAGTTATTTCGTCCAGTCCCCCACAGGAAGACGACATCACCAGCAAACTCGGCCGCTTGATAGGCTTTCAGGATGTCCAGCGCAATGTCTTCTGATTAAGTATTCCTTGTTGCATAGTGTAGGTCGATAGAAGACCTCAGTAATATTGCAGTAAAGTGCTACGTTGTTGATGTGTATTTTGTCGCTTATCATGCCTTTGTTTCGCGTTCAACAACACAACTTGACCATGTTGAAGTTGTCTTGGCCATTCAGAGGCACCAAGTCCTCGACTTGAGCATCTCGAGTCGAGACATCGTGTTCTACATCGAAACGGATGGACAGAAATCAAATAAACAACAAATTATATATCCTCAATGGGAGATGTCTATGTATTGGCCTTCATTACCATGCAGTTTTCGGCTCGACTCGATCAAGCGGCAGCTCGAACGAGTCATGGTCATGCTCAGTGACTGCACTATATACTGTAGATATAGAAACCTTGCTTGCACAGCGTGGTGTGATGCCATGCAAAAGCAAACTCAAGCTGCTTAGTACAGACGCTTCTCGTACGTGTGCAGTGAGTGGACGTTACCCTCACGCTGAGCGGCAGGGGTACGCAGCTCGAAGCGAAGCTCGCCGGTGTGAAGCGCCGAGTGGACCGCCTCCAAGCTGACCTGACCCAAGTCCTGCAGGCCGTGCTTGATGCCCTGCTGCAGGTACGGGACGTACTTCATCAGAGAACCCTTGTCCACCACGGCACCGCTCACACCCTGGGCAACCTTGACGGTAGCATGGGTAGCGAAGTAACGCTTCGACGAACCAGCAGTCATGGCCTCGATGGAGCCCATGCCACGGTACTTCTTAAGACGAACGCCATCCTGGAAGAAGTACTGGCCAGGGGACTCCTCAGTGCCGGCAAAGAGCGAACCGCACATAACAGCCGAGGCACCAACCGTCAGGGCCTTCACGATGTGGCCCGAGCTGGCAATACCACCATCGGCAATAACGGGCACGCCAAACTGACGGGCGTAGCGAGCAGTGTTGTACACAGCGCTGGCCTGAGCACGGCCGACGGCGCACACCTCCTGCGTGGTACAGATGGAGCCGACACCCATGCCGACCTTGAGACCATCAGCACCAGCATCAATAAGACGCTTGCACTGCATGCGAGTGACGACGTTTCCGCCGATCACATCAATCTGAGGGTACGTGGCCTTGATCCACTTAATGAGATCAACCTGGAAGGTCGAATCACCCTGCGACGAGTCAATGACAATGAGGTTCACACCAGCCTTGACAAGCTCCGTGCAACGGTCACGGTCGTTCGGGCGCGTGCCAATAGCAGCACCGACCAACAACTGCTTGTTAGCATCCTTGGAGGCGTGCGGGAAGTCACGGTTCTTGACCAAATCACGACGAGAAATGAGCGACATGAACTCTCCGTTAGCGTTGACAATCGGAAGCTTGCCCTTCTTGCTCTCACGCAAGATGCGGTTAGCTTCCTTAAGCGAGACACCTTCGGGAGCAGTCACCAGATTGGTAGACATCACTTCCTTGAGCTTGGTCTGACGATCCTCAATAAAGTCGATGTCACGGTTGCTCACAATGCCAACTAGAACGCTGCCCACATTGCCAGACTCAGTGATAGGGATACCAGCAAAGCCGAACTCAGCCTTGATACGGTCCACATCGGCCAGTGTGTCCTCAGGCGAGAGGCACTTGGGGTCCGTGATGAATCCGTTCTTGAACTTCTTGACAAGACGCACCTCCTTGACCTGCTCCTCCACCGTCATGTTGTAGTGGATGATGCCGATACCACCGTGCAGAGCCATGCCAATGGCCATCGCGTGCTCCGTGACTGTGTCCATAGGCGACGACACAAGCGGCAGATGCAGCGAAATGTTGCGCGACACTTTGGTCTCAAGCTTGACAGCGTCCACACCGAAGTTGATGTGGCCAGGCATGAGGATCAGGTCATCGTACGTGTAGCCTTGGCCCTGGTTCTTGTTCACGAAGATGTCGATGGCCGTGCGACCGTCAAGCAGCTCAGAGTCGATGGGGGCAGTGGAAGCCATGCTTGCAGAGGTTTCCAGGTGCTAAATGTGGAGCGAAGCAAATGCCCAAGTGACGCCAGTGTCGGTTGATGCACACAAGTGAACAGCTACTGAAGACCAATGGTTTGGAATTAGTTTTGGCCAATAGAGAGACAGGAATGCTGAAGCACGCAGCCAATCACAGAGGTTGAAACCGCTTCAATGAGCATGGACAGATCGTTTTAGATTTCTTGTGTAGGATTCATCACCTCATGACAGATATTCATGGGCAATGTGTTTGCAACTTGGTGAAATGCCATTATTGCAATTGCACACCCTAGAGACGACTCGAGCAAGAAATCTCGGAACTCTAGCATACAAATCCTAAATAAACTTGTTTTCCAAAGGTTGACACTATTAGTTAGTAGTAGACGAGTAATTCACATTGTATTCGCGTTCAAAAGTTGACTCGAACTAGCGGGTAGAAACTTCAACTACGAACAACTCTACATAACCTTCACTACACGCGGTCATGCAACGAAGGCTGAAAAGTACAAGTCTACCTCACAGATTCACAAAGCACCACCTTTTGACAAACGTTTTAACTTTCGGTAGAAAAGATATCGATATCGTGTCAAAGGGCACATCTCCGAGTCAGACGTGTATTCCTCTCGAAGTGCTCAAGTAGTCGATCATGACCCGTTCATCCAGCCCTGAATCCTCTTCAACCACCTCTAGCGCGAACAACAAAGCTGCATTGGATCAAATGAGTACAACCAGCGAGAGCAGTGCGACAGACAGTTGTGGAAGCCTCGACCGCCCTCGTGTAGCTCTGATCACTGGTATCACGGGGCAGGACGGGTCGTATCTGAGTGAACTGCTGCTGGCTAAAGGTTACACAGTGCACGGACTTGTCCGCCGGTCATCAAACTTCAATACGGCACGACTGGAGCATTTGTACCGAGATCCGCACGACCGCGGAGTTCGGTTTTTCCTGCACTATGGAGACCTCACGGATACGTCGAACTTGTGCCAGATCGTGGCACGAGTGCGACCAGATGAAGTGTACAACCTGGGCGCAATGTCCCATGTCAAGGTCTCCTTTGAACTGGCAGAATATACGGCGGATGTCGATGCACTGGGTGCACTCCGGTTATTGACGTGCTTACGTACGTGTGGGCTAGAGCACTCTACAAGGTTCTACCAAGCGTCGACAAGTGAGTTATACGGTAAGGTGCAAACCACACCGCAGAACGAGGATACTCCATTCCACCCGCGTTCACCTTATGGTGTTGCAAAGCAATTTGCCTTTTGGAGCGTGGTGAACCACCGGGAAGCTTTTGGCATGTACGCCGTAAACGGTATCTTGTTCAACCACGAGAGCCCACGACGCGGACCAACCTTCGTCACTCGAAAAATTACTCGTGCTGTGGTTCGCATTCGTGCTGGGGTGGAGAAGTGCCTTTTTGTAGGCAATTTAAACGCCCAACGTGACTGGGGCCATGCACGCGACTACGTGGAATGTATGTGGCGAATGCTACAGCACGACACTCCGGAAGATTTTGTGGTTGCGACTGGGGAATGCCACAGTGTGCGTGAATTTGTAGAGCTTGCATTTGCTCATGTGGGTTTAACGATCGCGTGGAAAGGTACTCAAGGTTCTATAGATGAGGTTGGTGTGATCATGAATGACGAAAGCGAACCGCACGATAACCTCCTAGACCGAGATCAGGTGGTGGTGCGAGTGGACCCAGTATATTTTCGCCCAGCTGAAGTTGATCTGTTGTGCGGCAATGCCAAGAAAGCTCAACGTGAACTTGGCTGGGCACCAACAGTACGCTTTCGAGAACTCGTTGCAGAGATGGTAGCATCAGATGCCAGAGAGCTACATCGAGAGACACACGGAATCATGAAAGGCAGCAATGAAGCTCCGGTGGAGCTACTTAGCCAGGAATTCCGCGGTGTCTGAAGGTTTAACGAAACATGTTGTCATAATAACTGTGAATTAACCTCATTCATGGAGTCTCCACATTGATATTGATCGATTAAGCCTGCAGCACCAGGTCTAAATGGCCGACAATGTAGTTCTTAGTTAACAGTCAAATCATCACGTCCTGATAGCGGTCCGAGCCGTATTGGCAATCAACAAACAACTACCCTTAGCAATAGCGTCGACGGTAGATATGATACTCGAGCTTCGTCGAGTTTGTTGGCTTCTGGTTTGAGTCTTCCAACTATTTATCGAGTTGAGTGGTGACTGCACTAGTCATCGGCAGCCCCACAGCATTGTCGACACTGATCAAAGATTTATGCTGCTGGTACAACGTTTCCACCTGGTGCCTTCTGTCGAAAGAATTCCTGTAGTTTCTCGTGCTGGTCCATGCCGTGGACAAACTCTTTCACGTGGATCTTGTTGCTGGTCCGGTTCCTATCAACGAAGCCTAGGTATGGCACTGAGTCAAACCAGAGGACTTTCTTGCTAAATTCATCCCCGACAAAGTCATTGTCTTCATCGAACCATTGACGAGGCTCGCGCGCAACCACGATGCGCATCATTACAGCGTTGTCTAGTGCCGTGTAGTTGAAATAGTGTAAGGCAGGTACCTCCGCTTTATCACAAAATGGACACCACAGTCGATTATTGAAAGCGTGCACACCCGACACGAAGAGCATAAAGAGCGGATAGCTGTAGTCGTAGAACGCGATGAAGTCCATCACTTGCTTTGCGGTATTGAAGTGCATGATGCGGTTGTTGTGGGGGACTCCAGCTGCCGGTTTGTTCACCTTGAACACCACATCCAGTAAGTCTTGATTCAGACAATTAGGACCTGCAAGCAGCGCCGACGAATTTCCACCACCGTCATACCGCATCAATGTCGGCAAATAGTCGATGTAGAAGAGCTGGTTCTGTCTAAACGGATTCATGAGGTCGTTCCAGTATTTTTCGGGGCCCACCTGAATCTCCAACAGTCTCGATCGTCTCGGAGCACGTTTGAATCCCTCGTTCACTGCGTCCTTTACAAGTTGACAAGGTTGGAACCAGTAGGTGCCATTGGCGTCTGTGTCGCTCATGAACAACATGAACAAAGGTCCCATCGAGTCCACGTCGTACTCCCGCACAAACTTGTGTGCTTCTTCAAATCCACGCACCACGTATTGCGTGTGAGCATGGGAACGGTCTCTCTGCACTGCTAGAGCAGCATCTGCGGCCCGGAGTAGCTTGGCAGCAGCATCCTGGGCGTTGATGGCCTCGATCTCGTCCTTCGCGGGAGACACTACGGTCTCCGCTGTGAACTGCCACATGTAGGACACAGAGAGGAACATGGTGATAGCCAGCGCCAGCTGCATGAAGCGTACGGGGTTCAGCGACCACGAGGCAGGAGCCTCACGCTTCGCCTCCTTCATCTTGACACCGACAGATCGGGAGAGTTCGGTTCTGGTGCTTCAGGAGCAGCAACGAGGAGCTGCAACGCTGGAGCAGTGTCAGTGGCATAGTGTGAAACGGCGGCGTGTTGTGATTGGAGGATCGGTTTGACAAAGCTTCAGGATTGGTTCAAACTCTTGAGATAGTCAGAAATCTGATTCTGATGCAACGTAGAACTCGAATATGATCTTGATTGTCGAATATGTTTACTGATTACTTGGTACTGCAAGTGCCAGCTTATTTAATAGTGGAGAGTATTTTATATTATTCCTTTCAAAAATGAGAGTTAGTCTATAGACTTCGACGTTCTTGATAGCGACGCAGCAGTACGCGACGTTCGAGTTCAGGCTGAGCAGCAACGTGTCCTTCGATCTCTAAAAGTACTGGACCCTGCAATCTAGAGAGGACTTGTGCAAATGTTGGGCGATGGATTGGCGTATCACGAAGACAGTCCTCGATGAGCTTGCGGCGTTCAGGGAGACAAGTAGAAGGCAGCGATGGCCGAAGTCCCTTGTGTGCTACGCGCATAAGCACCTTCAACCCAGTCTCCTCCTGATCGTGGTACGGAGTACGTCGCGTCTCAAGCTCTGTCAACACGATACCGAACGAATAGACATCAGCCTCTGGACCGTAGCGCTCGCTGCGGATGATCTCGGGAGCGAGCCAAAATGGGGTACC
Organism: Phytophthora litchii; assembly: GCA_002812785.1. NCBI lineage: Eukaryota > Oomycota > Peronosporomycetes > Peronosporales > Peronosporaceae > Phytophthora > Phytophthora litchii. The sequence goes on along the minus strand of PCFV01000195.1, from coordinate 2,729 downwards.
AACGAGAGTTGTGAGTGCGTCGACACCTTTCTTGTATCGACGACTGAGGCCAAAGTCACCGACTTTGCAGCCAAATGTAGCAGAACAGAGGATATTGACACTTTTCAAGTCGCGATGCACCACAGGTCGTTCCTGGGAGTGAAGATAAAGCATACCCTGCACGGCATCCACAGCCATCTTGAGTAGAGGATCTGCCCATGTAAAGTTTTTTCCCAGTCCTGAGTGCAGCACACTGTGCATATCGCCATTCTCAAGATATTCCATCACAATGCAGAGGTTTGAGGCGTTATCCCAACTTGCGCCGATGAATTGCACAATATTCGGATGCCGAAGACAAGACATAAGCTCAATCTCATCACGAAAGCTCGCCAATGCGCTGTCTCCATTCGATGCATCACGGCTCCCAATGCGATTCCGAACACCGATAGACTCCACGATGTGTTCTCGACGCATGCGCTTGCAGACAACTATCGTTCCAAAATATTTTGCCTTGATTACATCACCCATGGAGCCTCGGCCAATTGCTTGTAAGAAGGTAAGGTCAGCGAACGGAATGTGAACCATCTCAAGGTGTCGCATCTCTGGTGCTGCCATCACACGTGCCACTGCACGCTCCTCGTCAGCATGAGCAGTATCATTTTGCAACGCTGCCTCGGCTTGTTTGAGGGACGATTTCAGATTCTCGTTCTCTTTCTCAACCAAAAAGTTAGAGAGAAAAGAGCGGCGGTTAGTACGGTCCGACGAGTACGACAAGATGAGCAGTAGTACGACTGCCATACCATAGGCAAATGTGACCAGCCACTGTAATTGGAGACCGAACGCACTCACGACAATTGCATAAATGGCGGCTCCAGTGACTGCCACAACCACAACTTGAACGAACTCGAGACGAATTGATATCACGAACAGGAAACTGAACAGCGACGCGAAACTCACTAGCGTTTGCACCAGTGAATCTGAGCATATATGGGTCACGCTTATGGCCAGATTCTTTTGCTCGTCATTCAGATATGCAAGAGCGTTCTTGATTGTGGCATTACTGAGACCTTCATCACTACCACTGGAACTTCCGTTTAGACCCGCAAATGTTGACGTGAGTTCCGAATTCGAGGTTTCACACGAGATATAATCGTCAACGATGATCGTGTAGTCGTTGGTTGCCAGACGACTTGCATCCGCCAACCATACCTGAAATGTCAGGTTGAAAAAGATGATAATAAGGCATACCCAGCTACGCCATCGTGTCTGGAACGGATTGTACTTATTTGGCAACGCAGCAAATGGTAGTGCGATCGGGGTGTAGGTCCACTGAAAGATCGTCGGCAGTGAATCGTACGAAAGAACGAATTGCTCCATCCCTGTGAAACCAGAGCTTGGAAGAGCGTAGAATACAATGTTCACGAATAAGTGCACGGCCATCCATACGGCCACGTGCCAGCGAGCACGTCCAAACCAGTAAATCGCTGTAAAATCCTGGTACAGCGTCTCCAACTTCGGGTCCAAGAAAAACCTCGTGTACTTGTTGAAAACCTGCGGATCTGGTTTCACCAGCACTGCATCGATATACTGCACCGTCGCGTCATCCACATCCAGAAGCGTTGTACCTTTATCACTGTCACTACTGGATCTCCGACTCGCCATCTCACGTTTACGCCTCCGTCGTCCCCTCCTCCTCTGTCGACGTTTATCTCTATCCTCCTTCTGTCGGTTCTCTCCAGTACTAAATATTTCGATATGTCCATGACCTACAGTGTAGCTCGACGATGACCCTGACATAGCAGGATGTGGAGGCGTTGCAAACTCCACGCGCTTCATGCCACTTCGGGGACGTTTCCTGTCTTTAGGCCTCGATATCAACATATGAGAAGAATCCGATCTCTGCTGCATATCTTCAAGCTGTAAAATATCGATCTGCGTCTGGTGAGTACAGCGAAGACTCTCGATCTCTGTAGCTTCAGTTGTAACAGCTCGTGACAACGGTGCATCGTTTGCGGGAGGCGTGGCACTGCTGTCCGTATCTGAGGACCCACGAGGCGCTGCAGAGCCTGCAACCACTTGAGATTTCCGACGTGATACTTCTTCATATACTCGCTCCATCCGGTACTTAGCATCTCGTGCGGGGTGACCTCGAACATGAGACGAGGTCGATCTGGATGGGAGTGTGTCTTGAGCTTGTGCGGCTTCTGCTAATCGGTTGGAGCTTGTATGCGGGGCAAAAGAGAGAGATGATGAAGACGAAGAATCTTCGTGGTCAGAATCATTCTTGGCTGCCTCCTGTCGCCGGTGATCAGCTCGTATGCGGGGCAAAAGAGAGAGATGACGAAGACGAAGAATCTTCGTGATCAGAATCATTCTCGGCTGCCTCCTGTCGCCGGTGATCAGCCAGCAGCTCCGCCAAGGCACTCTTCCGGCCCATTTCGACTTGAAAGTTGAGACTGTCTTTATTCGTTATTTTAGAAGATCCATTTCCAGCCAATCGAAGCGAGGAAATCCGGATTTCAACGAATGAAAACGAGTGTACGGACCGGTTTCTGAGGAGGAGTCGAACACGGAAGAACTTGAGCCGAGAAATTTGTTCACCGACGCCGCTTCGCAAGGATAGCTTCAGTGAGACGAGCGAATCGTTACTGCATCGCTTCGCTCGGAACACTGACGGTTCCTATAGCAACGCTGTCACTTTCAGAAGAGCTCGATTCATGCTCCATCAGAATCAGATTTCTGACTATCTC
>PCFV01000194.1:0-47269 GCA_002812785.1 Phytophthora litchii | reverse complement strand
TACATGATCGCCGTTATTTACGGTACTTACTCATTTAACATTAATTCACTGCTGGTACTTACCCGTAATTTAATCATAGTACACCAAATATTCTGATTGCTAATAATATATATTATTGACTAGCTCATTCACTAAATTCGGGGACCCGGGTGGTGGACCCGAGGCGCAGTCGAAGTTTGCTGTCTGCTTTAAAAATTGTTTTGTCTTGGTAGTGCTACGGTAGTACAGACAGCCTAATAGAGATTATAAAAGTATTAGCTTACTAAGCTCTTCAACTATGCCGTGATCGAGCAACACAAGCGCACACACGTTCATCCCCAAGAAAATGGCGGTGAGGGGAGCCGGATCAAGTTGAGGTTTTAGCCACTGCTCGCTAGTGCTCGCCAACCATTCGCGCGACGTAGTTAGTGTTACTGTTCTAGTTCTTCCGGAAATCGATGCTCCGCTCCACTTCGAGTTCGCGGTCAGTGTTCTTGGCTTTGAACTCAATACCACCGTTGTGGCAGAATTGCTGGTGCCTACGTTGGTGAAGTCAGCCAAATATAACCCAGTAGCTGTAAGTGCAGATCTTTCCATCCGACGAGACATGCATGGCACAAAGACCGTCGTTGTACTGCGTGCGCACTGCACTGGGAAGACTTGTAGTGCGAGAAATGGTACCGTTAGCGATTTGTGTATCACCCTTTGCAGTCTTCAACAAAAATGTATTTGATGTGGGGACGTTGAATGCGTTGGAAAGTTGATAAATTGAAACGATTTTGAGAGCATGTAAGATAGCTTGCTCGACGCCGCGGCAGCATGGTATAGTGCCTTCTAGAGAGGGGTGGCTACCATAGAGTTCAAGCTCTACCGCGCCAATGTGCTTGATGGACACGTTGAATGTGTAGATAAGTTGGTTGTTCGGGGTAGCTCGTACGCGTAGTTTTGTCGAATTGCAAAATAGATTATGGGTGGTATGGCTTTAAATCCGAGGGAAAATGAATTAGCGCGCTATCGAGATAGAGAGAGAAGAGCTTTCCTGAGCGTGAGTCTCAATTCTTGCTTGCCGTTTAAAAAATATCATGCTCAAAACTTCGTCTAACCTAATTTCGAGATGAAGATGAAGAAGATCAAAGACTCTGATATCCTCTACTTAACGCAAACGCTTCCATGGATAGCAGTTCACCCTCTCTTCAGCTTCCATCACCTGCGCCTCGCATATATATTGACAAGAAGGAGTGATGGAAGTTGAAGAGAGGAGAATGAAGGAGGACACCGATTTGAGCGCTACATTTTCAGCTCTTACTCATTTTAACATGAACTCAATCAATTAAAATGCACTGCTAGCTCAACTCTCTAATTGCCCACTAGACAACGCTATTTCATCATAGTACGCCAAATATCCTGATTACTAGAATAAATAGTATTGATAGGATCAGTGCATTCACTAAATAACCTGCGACCTCTAAACCCGGGACTGTGTCAAATTTACCGACTCGCTGCATGCATCTCTAGTGCACAAGTCGAACACATCAGCAGGTCTGATTATTTGCTCAGAGCAACTTGGTTGAATAAATTGGCACACAACGCGAAAAAACAATTTCTCCGAAGCGACGATCTGCACAAACAACGGCTTTGGAGAGCGAAATCGATCAAAGAGTTGCCACCACGGTTTATTATGCTGGTGATTACACTTTTTTGCCTCGGCGGCAGACTGCATTTCCCAACCTTTGACTCAAAACACTGAGCACTACATCCGAACTAGACGGAAGTGACACAATATGCTTTCAAACACTGGTCTTGAGTGACCTAGGAAATCGGTTTTGATAAGGAGACTGCACTCAACCCCGACCACGCATTAATCTCGAATGGCTGATGTTGTATCAATGTTACTCGATGACATCCGCCATCGTAGCGTATAGAGAATGTTGTACCAGTGTTACTCGACATCAACCGAAAAACAGCGACAAACGACAGTTCTTCGAACTGCGAATTTATGTTGCGTCAACCCTTTCGCGGACAATCTGGCATTCTGCTCCCATCGAAGCGGTTTTCAAAACGCGGTGCATTTTGCCCGTGTCGATTGGGGTAGAATGCTCCATTGGTCGCCTTCTCTCACCCGGTTTTGTACGAAATTTGTCGTCCTCCACACAAACCCTGTCGAAACAGATGAAACCCTCTTGAACTTGCTGAAATTTACCAAATCAGCTGGGAGAGCATCCTTGAGCATAACTACTCCAACCTACCCACCCCATTAACAACGCCTTTGACCATCTCTACTCAATGAATTCAAAGATCGAGCAGTCACTAGTCTAACTGATGCAAATTCGCTTGTATAAGTGATGCAATGACTCTTGCATTGCGGTTATGCTGTTGTTAGCGTCACAAGTACTACCGACAGGAAATTTGAGTATATCGCCTTTTTGAACAAAGCTTGCATGAACATCGTAGTCGAGGATGATAGAGTGTCAGATGAAATCTTTCTATTCCATTTATCTAGGGTTCAAAACGCCGCCGAGTTGGATTTCTACCGACGTAGAAATCCAACTCAAGGTGCTCCACGAGTTTTGTGTTTGCTACTAGTTCCACACTGTCACTTTCGAATTTGTAATCTATCTACCTTCGCCAAAAACGATCGGCGCTCGACCGTCATGTGGAGGAGCACATTGCCATGGAGACAAAGAGAGCTAACGATGAAGAAGCGTTTTACGACCATCTCCTGGGAGGCTACAAGCAAGAAAAAAGTTACAATATTTATCTCTCTGAGTGTGGCTATGAATGTCATCGACGTGTTAGCCGTGCAACTAGCACCCACACTACTATTTCAAAACTGCGGCTGCAATACGTGTAACTTCTACCGCTCTCCAGCATGGCAGAAAGATCAACAGACACATTTGACGCACGAAGCTCTGTCTCCGAGAAGATTCCATCGTCGCGATGTGTGGTTGCTTGATCGTTGGGCATTATCTCGGTTTTCAATCTGTCTTGTTCAACACTTGCAGTACCGCTTTGGGACAGCATGACGCCATACAACGTCATCGACTCAGCTTCATACGGCCCTGTGGTGGCATCGGCAGCGTGTGATGCGTAGTTGTCTTGGAAAATAGCATCGTCATCTGTATTAATTTGCGTAACCCGACATAATTATTGATGTTTGAGTACACCACCCCGACAGTAACGTGTTGAGTACCACAATGTTGCCTAACAGTGTTTCAGGCCGTTAGATTGGAGTCAGTAATACCTCGATGACATTAATAACATGGTCGTTTCGTTTCGTGGGACACAACAATCAAGGAACACCATGATCTTCGCAGCTTCAGCTGGAAAAGCATGGCATTTTCCCGAGTGGTTAGGGTATATTTGTCACGTTGATGAATTCACAACATGGCCTTCGGCCAGGTCGTAGGGTTCGTTCATTGTGTCACCATTGTCGAATCATGGCCCCGGTCGGACTGGAATGCCCGTGTAGCAAGGTGTCGGGGTTCTTCTTGGCCGGTGGATTGGATGGTTTAGATAGCAACTTTTACCAAGCTGGCAAATTGAAAAAAGAGCTGTTGTTCGAGTTTGCTGTGGGCAAGGATAATTCATACTACACGTGACACAGTGACAGCGCTAGACATACTTACCACGACCAATGATATGATCGAATTGCATCTTTTTGACACGTAATTGGCGAAACTTTGCAAACCCGAACCCAATGTGTTTGGCGCGAAGTTGAAGTTGTTGAAAACGTAACCAATTTGTATTTTAAGTATAAAACACATTCCAGTTGACCCGCCTGCTTATATCACCCACCAACGCAAACAGCTGCAATCGAGATCATTTGAACAATACTATCATCTCACCACCATGATGCCGCTACAATGTTATTTTCACTTGAAACCCGTGACGATGATCACCGCGGGAGGCAGATTTAGAATTTAGCAACGTATGTTTAGGAAATTGACGACTCAAACCTCGCACAGTTCTGCGTGCGTACAAACCTTTAAGGCGCAATCCCAAAAAACAATTGCGCCGTACAGTAGTAGTTGGCTATGTCTATTACACGGTTGGATCCGTAAAAAGGTCGAACAACTTCAAGAACTAATTGACGAACTGTTGATACTTATGCAGTCGCCTGTTCTTGTTGGAGGCGTACAGTTTCATGTACATTTGCAACGTTTTCCAGGCTATCCATCACATTACTGTTATAATAAAATCGAAAGTTCGCTGCGATCCACGTTGTTGCACAGCGCAATGTGTACAGACGAAATGGTATTTACCCTTGGGTTTCATCGGGTTAAACGTTATAGCATGTCGTCCAAACTTGGACCGACATGCCATGCTACATTTATCCAGAGCAATATATCCCCATTTCAATGTAACTTCCTCCAGTTCTTTTTAGCAAATCAAGCAGGGGTCGTATTCGTGCAGCTGTGTCCCTGTTTGTTTATGGCGAAGCAGCACGATAACTGAACAGCGTTTGAACCGACGCAATGGCATCACACGTCCTAACCCTGACAAGCATTGGTTGCCTAGGCTAGCATCTTCGGCTTGCACTCCCCAGTAACCCATTTAGCATATTCACATTTCTCACTGATAGTCATCTAGAATAGGATACCAAGAAATTTCATCAGCTCTGTCAGAGTAATTGGTTGAATAATAGGTATTCCTTTCACGATTGCGTGTGCATTGGTTTTATTCACAACTTGCTTCCAAAAGTAGAGAGGAATGTAAGCTAGAAAGCTCGATGATGCAGAGTGCGTAAAGAGATAGACAGATTCGGATTTCACCCGTGTTTTCACCGATCGTCACTATGCATGTAGAGATCAGTTGATGCGTTCATCTGTACTCATGGGTCGAAACACATGTTCATTATTGCTTCCACGTTTTTAAACTAGTTGGAAGTGGCCGCTCAGGATCGGATTGTACACATCTATGTTCAACTTCCTCCAGATCTTCAATGACAGCATCTGCAGGAATATTTTCATCTGCTGGTGTCGTTGTCACCTCCATCCAACTGGGCTTAGAAGTAGTCCGTGTTAACAAACGATAGTTTTCTATACCACGCTGCACGATGCCCGTAGAAACCTCGACAGGTTTGGTAAGCATACTTTCTAGCCACCTTATTTCGTAATGAGGGGCCTGTTTTGGTTTGTTGATTCGCTTGAAAACACGTCCAATTACGTACGCCGCCCCGACTTGCCGAAATAATGGTGCTAGGTTCCTCGTCATGAGCCACTTTTCTTGTGAGGGTGTGAAAGCGACTAAGCTATCAATGTATAACTCCTGGTATCGCGCGGTGCCATCTAGGATGTTATCAACTTCAATCGAATTGTCTTGAACATTGTCACGTTGTTCTATTGTAACTTGAGTGTCACTATGAACGCGGTGATCTTGTCCATCACCATCTGCGCAACAAGTACCACAGCCCTGATACACATCAACTCTGTGCCCTCCAATTTCACACAATCTGCTCAGCGTGCCCCCGTATCGCGGTATTTTCTCGATCTCTCCCACGATTTAGTAGATTACCACTTCCACAAATTTCATGACCTTCTCCATGACCACAAAACTCGTTGTCGCCACGCCTTGCATGTGTTACACTTATTCGTCCTTCCTCACTACCAATACTGCTATCATTGTCACGATCGGTTCTGCTAACAAAATCTTCACGGATTACACTATCCCTATCCCTGCGATCTCCACTTTCATCACAATTGCGACTTTTACCAGCGCCCGCACTTCGAGATCCATCAACTTCCCGTTCTGTTACTGTAACTCCATAGTCGAGCTGCACATCAACCGATCTGTCGTTCGTGCCACAATAAACACGTTGTACCATGATAGAATTACGGCGTAACCGAAATCTGCTTTCTCGACAATATCTATCGCATGCATGAGCGACACCACTGAGTTCAATAGCGATATCAGATTCTGCACCTTCACCACCTACCACGCTACTGATACAACTTGTACTACTACAGGCACTGACCATGTCAACACTCTCATTCGGTATTGTATCGGCTACACGTCGAACGAACACTACGTCTCCGTCACTGACGGCGAGTTGAGCGTCTCTTTCACCTTTCTTGTTGAAATCTAACAGTGCCTGTTCACCAACGGAATAATCTTCACCTTCCTGGCCACTTGTACTGCGTCCTGACCGAATGTATCGATATCCAGTGGCTAACCTTCCTCGTAGTGGGGGAGGTTTAGAAGTCCATCCCTGTCGTCGAAGATGACGCTAAAGTTCTTTGAAAAAGGCACTGTTGTCTGTATACAACAATGTCAGTTCCTGTTCTAAATTATCAGAGAATCGATAAATGCTCTCACCGCGTGTTTCACGCGGGGTAACTACCCTCGATGATCGCAGGTCATGTCGGGCGCGCTTGTCGCTTTTTCTGCATTTCCAGGCATCTTTTATCTCTTCTTGCCATGATGCACACAAGTCGATATCGAAAGTGAGACGACTCTTCGTATTCATGAAAGATATCTTTCTAGTACAATTCTTCGCTTCAGCCAATCACGGCGTAGGGGATGCCCTTTCGTTCTGGACTTTGCCAATAATCAAGGTTTTTGGCCAATGAAATCTCAGAAAGAAAAGTATCGAAACGCAATTGATCAGGGCAAATTGCCGTATCCATTTTGTACCCATGCAAACGGTCGGGATGGCTACATGTTCGACAGGGGCAGAATGCCCCATTTCATTTCAACCATGCAAACGGTCGGGATGGCTACATGAAATGAAATGGGGCATTCTGCCCCATTTCATTTCACAACGTCTTGGTTTGTATACTATAATAAACTTGAGTGTCCGCGAAAGGGTTAAGGTTACCTATTTCAAATCATCGTCCCGCGATTCAAAGCACCAGAGTTCTTGGAGCCATTCATCGAGCTCTGGCAGCTCAATTGGGTCAACATACCTCATTTCTAAACAAGAACTGAAGGGCTACCACCCCCTACTGCACGCACCTCAACGCCACAATGGCTGAACCTACTCGCTGCAATTCCGCCTCGACAGATCTTCACGCCTAGCTTTTACTTCAAGCCCTGCGTGGATGCTGAAGGCGAGCTTACGGGTTACTACTCCTACAAGTCGTGCGGGAAGCCTCGCAAGCATACGACACGGATGGGCTACACCTACCTGGTGTCGCACGCCCGAAGCGATCATCCCAACTACGAGAGGGACATACGCGGCGCTAGCGTTGCAGCTAGCGGGACTATTTCGCCATGAATAATCCAGAAAGCGTCCAACCGTTACGCTTGGCTGCTTTGAGTGTTAGAGATGTCTGATAGCTTTAGGCTTATCATCGACAGATGGTCACATGAAACGGAGCGCTACCTCACTGTCTACGCCTGCTACGACAACGAGGCCGGACCACAGTACCCGCTCCTGTCGCTGACTCCGGTGATCGACGAGCCCGACTAACCCGAAGACCAGATGAACGCTCAGGGTCATCTCACTGTCATCACGCGTTCCCACCGTTCTTTGGGAAGTCAATTTGCGGCTGTAAGTTCTTGGTCGGAGACAACTGCGCACTCAACAAACTTTGCTTAGTGTACCGCTTGTTGGGTGCCCACCGCCTTAACTTAGCCGATCGTGACTATCTGGAGCCACACAACAGTACTGTCGAACAAGTGCAGCAGCTCATGCGCAACTTCGTAACATCGACGGCCATAGAATACCATTGACTGATAAAGAGCGCAGTTTTATGAATGACGTGACCAGGCCTGATTGTGAAAGTGAGTGCAGAGTATTTGCAGAAGAGCTTTCGAGTACGAGACCAGCCGTAGTCGATCACATCAACACTTCTGATGAAAAACTGGGAGTTATACAAATTTCAGGAACAACTTAAAATCCCGACATATGACAAAATTACATCCAATATCACGAAGCAAGTAAAAAAAAACTAGATTGGCATAACTGTCGTAGCTCCAAGACATCGGACGCTTTCGCTCTGTTCTTTAGGAAACTGAGTGGGCTCGTGTCGGATAGGAGTCAAATGATGTCGAAGTGGTTGATCAAGTTTCCAGGTATTGAGTTGGTCCCATTGCTATCTTGTGAGCGCAAACGCTTAGTAATTGCGGGTGACCAATACAAAGTAATACCATTTATGGAAGGGGTATACAACATAGGACAAATGCCTACGTGTAACAAATTTACCATTACTGTTAGGTAAGAGTAAGCGGGACCAACCATAATTCGTAGCTTTGAGAAAACGATCCCTATCTATCCAGAGGTTGTGATATGATAATAGCACTTTCTTACAGTACACATGGATATTTTCTTGTTTTGCTCAAACAGCCATAACGGTAGGCACACTTCTATGTCTTTCGAGAAGGTGCACCCAACGTTCGTGCATCTGTCCTCGAGGGCCATCCAGCTTCTCATGGTGACGCAGAGCAAGATAGTTCTTGATCTTCGACTTTATATCACTGAATATCCTATTCAACCAACGTACAGTGTTAGAGTAAATGTGCTGTGTAATACAGTACTCTAACAGCCTTCAATAAGGTTGCACATCGAGGAGTAAGGCCGAGGCAAAGGAGCACCAGATCGCTGTGGTCTTGCACCAGTACCTCTGTCTGAATGTGTGCTGGAGCTTTATCCAGCTCAGTCACCATGTTGTTTTCAGCGAAATCAGTTTGGTACACATAGTGCGTGACATTTTGGCTTGAAGAGGTAGTGCAGACAAAGTAACTCCAGATAGCGTAATGAAGGACCTGCGCTAAGGTTGAATGCGTGCAAGTGGCATCCGTTAACAACTCTATAATCAGTATATTGAATTAAATTATAAGATATAAAGTCTACACCACGTGATCATCGTCGATCCAGACATTCTAAACTATAAAGACGACGAAAACATTCTTATATATAACAAATTGTTTACATAATTGACTAATTATAGCAATTCACTCCGTCGAATAGGGCATCGCAATCAACATAAAAAACGACGTGGAAACCCTTTCTCGCGCACACACACATAAAGCACAGTAATGTTAGCAAGGGGCGTGATGATCTATGTGTCTAAACTGTGAAGCAGTAGTGATGAACTTGCGATATACTTGTGAGATAGTTACTGACCCCATTTGTTTTCATTCTTTTTGAGAATGACTCCTTTTGTATCGCGCAGCAATTGTACGATTGAGGTTTACCAATATTTGTTGTACCCTACTGCTCGACATGCTAATACCGTGCAGGTTCGGTAGCGCGAGCGACATCTTTCACGTCCTATGTAAAAGACGGCTGACGTCGCGTCTGACCCATACGATATCGCGGTTGCTCTGCATATCTGCAGTGGTCAATTTATTGAAAGCGGGCAAAGCCAATTACGGGCACAGAAAAACGGTTGTAGTTCCTGTCCAGTTGACCGCACGTAGGCAACGCTATTGATCCCTCCCATCGACACGCGGGTTAGATTGATCACTCTTTCTACCGTGAGAATAAAGGAGATTTCCTGGCAATACTGAACCATGGCTAATTACCAGAACCCCTTGAAGAAATTTAGGGAAAATTATCTCGATGATCCCCGTAGTTGCTCGAATGCCGCCTCCAAGATTGGCATCGGCCAAACAGCAGACCCCGCACAGGCACCGTCATGCGATGATCGTTAGCCTCTGGTTTGTTCACAATATGGGGCGGCGAGCACAACCCAGTTGCAATCAGAGCGTCGATATGCTTATTGAGGAATGTGCGATGCACGGGTGAGTAGCGTCGAGCTTTACATTTCACCGGAATTGTCTTAGGCTTCAATTTCACCTTCATCGGAGGCATATCGACTTATGTGTCTCGCCCGATAATAATACGGAAGACGTCGACGAGCTCCCTCAAATTCCCTCCAATTCTTTCACAATTCTTCGGACGTGCCAAATTGCCTCGCTTCGTCCACTTTCTCCAGTAGAATAACTCGAATTTCTTCCCTTTTGGCGTTGATATTTTTGTCTAACTCGGGAAAACATGCACGAGCTTCATCCTCCTCCAGTAACGCTCTTCTTCGGTCACCACTGGGGCTTCAGCTGCTGTAGTATGCGCGAGCACGCTTGCTAATTCATCAGCCGGGCGATCACCAACATCGCCCATATCCCATTCAGCCCTAACTTGTTGTGCAGAGGCATGAAGTTTTTCATGACTGTAGCCTAATCGCTCTATAACCCATCGAGATAACAGTAGATCACCCACACCAGGCGGCAAGATTTGCTCTGTCACCCAACAGACCGCGTTGTGGAGCACCAACGGACCCCTGGGAGTCGAAAACCGCAGATGGTCGAGCTATACTTTGCTCTTGACAGCCAAAGGGTTATCTCTAACACTGGTGATGGCGAATCTGCCAGCGATATCCGGTTGGTTGAGCCAGATTTCGTTCGCTGTCAGCAATTTCAGCAAATTTGCAGTCACTATCAATACCTCCGCAGCACTATCAGTGGTAATTTCGGTACTGACAGTGTCTGTCATCGCGTGCGAAATGGCTGAAACCGATGTAGCTGCTTACAGAGGCTGTCAATGATCGTCGTGGAACGGGATGTCAGTCACGTCAAGCATTCGTACACGTTGACACTATGGTACTCAGTGATCTTTAAAATCATTAAGTTGATAATGACACAGTGCCGTGTGTTAGTGCAAACGACAATGGGATAATAAAATATATCGCTGGTCCTTGTGGTACATCATAGCAGCCCACGAGACGTACCGATAAGTTCAATAGGTCAAGCTGTTTCTTCGACAGCCTTAGGTTGTCAAAAATGTCCGCATACACAGGATCTGCCATCTCCACGATGTGTCCGACGTTGTTTTCTGACGTTTTGCGTATGGAATAACGGGAATTCAGTATTTGTTGTACCCTACCGCTCGATATGCTAATACCGTACAGACTAGGTAGCGCGAGCGACAGCTTTCACGTCCTGTGTACCAGACCGCTGACGTCACGTCTGCTCCATACGACATCGCGATTGCTCTGCATATCTGCAGTAATTCACTTGACAAACGTAGTCTTAGCCCTGAGTATTACTAATTTTCATTTTGGAATAAATCATTTTTTACTGTACTAGTTCCGAATCAGTTGTAAATGTTAAGAACAGCTACTAGCCGATATCTCAGCGATATTACCAATTCCATAACGGTTATTTTACATTTTAAGGGTCGCACATCATATTTACCAGAATGTTTGTCCCTTTCACCCGTATCCTCACAATCGCATTCGAGTCCAAGAGCCAAGACTTCGTCATGCTCTCGCGGGTGCTTCAAGTCCGCGCGTTGGCGCGTGCATCCTCTAGCGCTCTGGCCGTGTCTGCCGGCCCTTCGCGCATCTCCGTCGTGCGTCGTCAGCTACTGGCGGCTTCCTGCACGCGCTGGAACACGTCGGCTTCTTCTCCAGTCTCCGCGGCGACACCAACACCCGCTGTGGCCAAGAAAGACGCGGAATCTGCTGCTGTATCGGACGGTGCAGATGTATTGGACCCAGCCGATAATGTGAAGATCGACTTGGGCACGATTGGCGCCGAGGACGCGAAGGTTTTGACCATTGCCGACGTACTGAACGCCCGGGAGCAGGAACTGGCCATTAACACGGCGCTGGTTGACTTTGAGGAGTGGGAGAGCATTGCTGGCACGGTGAGATAAGGATGTATATAGTGGAAAGAGGTCGAGATCTGACGAGGGTGAAATGTTGTAGGAAACGGTGCACGACGCGGTGCTCACGATGGTGGAACGCAATATTGGATCACTTATTGTGACGGAGGCCAAGGAAGGCATCGTCGGCATTGTGACGGAGAGAGATATTCTGAAGAAGATCTCGCCACGCACGGTGATGACGGAGGAGAAGTTCGTGCACGATGTTATGTCGTCTCACATTATGTGCATTCACCCAAGCACCACTGTCATTGAGTACGTGGGTGCGGAATTTATTTTGATGTTTTAGTGTGGTTAAAACTGACAGTTGGTTCTGTAGTGCTTTGGCGACGATGACAAAGGAAAACATTCGACACTTGGCGGTAGTGAACGGTGACATGACGAGCGCTGTGAAGCGAGGATCGGTTCAAGAGGAAGACATGCGTTGCGTGCTGTCGATCACGGATATTGTTCGTGCATACGCGGAATTTGAAGCATCGAAGAACCCACAAGAAGGAACCTCGGCTGATGCCTCTGTTGCAGAGACTGACGCTAAGGATGAGGCAGCCAAGGCGAAGGAGCCGACGGCTGATGAGGCTGCTGCTTCGTCAACTGAGAGCGCCTCGACGGATATGCCGGAAGCAGTCGCGGCGGCGGACGCTGCGACTTCGACGCCACCGACCCCAGTTGTGACTGCGGCCACACTGCTGAAGAAGAAGCACAAGAACATTAAGTTGATCCTGAACACGCGACCGGAAGACAATGTCACCGTGGCGGAAGCAGTGGAGGAGATGGCCAAGCGTGACTTTGGTGCTGTTCTGGTTGTGGATAAGGAGCAGCGTGTGCTCGGTATTTTCACGGAGCGCGACTACATTCGTAAGGTACTGTTCGAAGTGAAAGACCCGACGAAGCTGCTTGTGACGGACGTGATGTCGTCTGTTGGCTCGGTTCTTCAGATCGAGGACCCGTTGGAGAAGTGCTGGGACCTGGCTGCCACTTCCAACTGCCGTCACTTCCCTGTTATCGGCGTGATGCGTCAGGATCGCGAGAAGGAGCTTGCTGGTATCCTGTCTATCAAGGATATCGTTCGCGAGATCTCCAAGGACCACCACGCTACGCCTGGTTTCCGCCTCATGGAATTTTTGAAGTCTAAGATGGAGCCCAAGCGTGCAGAGCCCAAGTCCGAGCCAAAGGCTGAGGCTGCACAAGGGTCTAAGGTGGAGGCAGCGACGGAGTCGAAGCCAGAGGTAACTTCCGCTCCGACAGAAACGAAGGAAGCTAAGGTTGCTGCACCCACAGATGCTACCGCGGCTCCGGTGAAAGAAGCGAAGAGTGAAACTCCAGTAATGGCAAATGGCACAGAGATTGAGCCCAAGCAGTCTGTGGAGGAACCTCAGACCTCCACGCCTGTGAAGCTGTAAGCGCACAGGTGCACAGACTTCGGTAGATATCTAGAAAATGAGCCAGCATGACAAGGTACAGAATATCTTGTGATTAAATAACATTGCTGCTACTAAACATCTCTAGTCGAATGTTGCTCCTGGAAGAGGCTCCAGAGCTGCCTTCTTGGTTCCAGCACGCGGTACCGACATCTTGCTCTCCGCCTCGATAGCTACGTTCGAGTAGGTAATCCAGTTGCAGTAGAGATCCTCGCTCCAGTCGCGATCAGTTGGGTCCTCCACTTGCACAGTTTGACGACGCACACCCAACGAAGCCAGCACGCGTTGTGTTGCTCGAAGTGCTGTGCGAGCCTCGCCATTAGGCAGAATGTGCACACTAGCAGCGTAGTGACCATCTGTGATCATCCAAATGTGAAGGTCGTGGACGTCGTACACACACGCGAGCGCCCGAATTCGTTTCTCCACAATACGTAGATCCAGTGCAGGTGGGGCAGCTTCCATAAGGATGTATATGCTTCGTGTGAGCACTCCAACTGTCGTGCCGAGCACAAAGAACGAGAACAGGATCGTCGTGATCGGGTCCGCCATTTGCCACGATGGGTTGTACCAGATAAGACCACCAGCGAGACACACTCCAACACTCTGCACGAAATCGCCCAACGCGTGAATGTATGCAGCTCGTACGTTGATGTTCTCAAACACCGACGACTTAGGTGCCAAGCCTTCCGAGACACCCGTTGTTGGTTCCTCCACACCGTCAATTAATGCCATCGCCGACATGGGTGTCCGCACCACATCCTGCATACTAGGACTCTGCTCCACAACATTCTTCTCTTCACAGTGCCCATGGCCATGACCATGACTATGGCCATGTCCGTGGCTGTGACTATGACTATGACCATGACTGTGTCCGTGTCCATGACTATGTCCATGTCCATGGCCCAGAATCTTCATCAACACCAGATTAATACCCAGTCCGAACACCGCGACCAGGAACATGGCCTTGCCGTCCACCGTCTCCTCAGCATCAGGTCGTCCTTGGTCAATTATCCTCCTCACCGCCGTGAAGACGAGACCAACAGCCAGTACCCAGATCAACAACACACTCAACAGTGCACCAATGACTTCAGCCCGATGGTAGCCGAACGGCATCGTAGCCGACGCTGAGAGCTGCCCCAAGTACATGGCAAAGAGCGACACAAGGAATCCTGCCACGTCCGACAGTAAGTGGGCCGCGTCCGTCATGATGGCGAGACTGTCGGCGTAGTAGCCACCAGCGAACTGCACGCACATGAAGACGAAAGAACAGAGACACGCTAACTGTAGCTTCCTCATGGCTAACTGCGCGTTGTGTTTCTCGTCGTGCTTCTCGTCGTGCACCTCCAGTTCTTCCTTTTCCAATGCCACAAGGTGGTCGTGCGTAGCTGGACCCTGCACTTCTTCCATGTCCACGGACGAGTCCACCGTGATGGTGAGCGACGGCAAAGGAGTGCGCTGTGATTTCGAGGCGGTGGATACCTGCGCTTCGCCCATGTCTGCAGTTGATGCGAGCTCGAGTGACACGTATGAGGCGAAAACCTGCAGCCGGAGCAGAAGCGGGAATGGAGCTCTTCGAGCAGAGCTGACGCGGCCGGCGGGAGAGCGAGGCAGCGATCGTTAATCGCGGAGACAGCTCGCTATTTGACATCCTCGCCGTCGGACACATGGAACCTATTAAATGTGTTATTGGAGGTGATTTTACAGTACTTGATGGGTTCTGGGAAACGGATAGATGAGGGTATAAAAGTTTACGTTCCGCTTCGATTTTACAGCTCTATGCGCATGGCATGGCCATGGGACAGACTGGGGTGCACAGCGGCTGGGCTGGGACGAACAGCACATGCCCTGGTGGATCTTGCAGTGGTTGCTGCGCGCTGCACAAGTTGAAGCGAGTTGTCATGTCGGCGGCGTCCTCAGTGACGATATCGCTACGGCTAGCGATAACCATTGACCGCTTTCGCCTCTTCACGCTGGTAACGATCGCGTTGTAGCGAGATCAGAGACAGCCAACCGAGAAGCAAATCCAACTACAGTGAAGTGATGGCAAGTTTTGTGGCACCTGTGCGATGACTCACGGTGAGTGTCCTGCGACTCTGGTAGCATTGAAATTGCTGCCAGCATGCTGCGGAAGTCTCGAGTCCCAATACCCCCATTTACCCGAGGACTTCTCAATTCGGAATAACCGAGAATGCACGCTCCTACAGTGTGAATTCATTGTTGTATGAATTGGAAGGTATTGATATGATTAAACTTTATTAAATAGATGTTGACGTCAATGCTCTCATGAAGTAGGCGAGAGGCAATTTGACTCGTTCTGGATGTCGATCATGTGTATCATATTAGCTCCTTGACACCAGTGACACCTAGTAGGTAGAGTGACAGCTAAATGAATGAGAAGAAGAGCGCTTCGGATGATCGATTCCAGCGGAAGGCCTTGGCGAACACCACCAGCGCGTTAGGCATCCGCAGCTGGCAGTACTGCATGGCGAATCCGAAGCACGGGTTCGCGGCCAGTGCCTTCGCTAGAAGACACAGCACCGCGTACAGCAACATCTTGCGCAAGTACTCGAGTCGCAGCATACCTGGGTGGGACTGACGTGCCATCAGGGTCTTGGTCGATGCACTCGTATCTGATGGCACCAATGCAATGGCTGTAGTTTTGTTGTGGATAGTGCCCGCCATGGTCTGCATCGCAGTAGAAATCACTGTCTGTTTGGTCTCAATTATCGTTGTGGGCTTGCGCAGACGCAGATAGCTGGCGCCGGCACACGCGCGCCTCTTGCGGGCTTCTTTGTCGCTCAGACCATACAACGAGCAAGTAAGCCAGACCGCTTCAAGTTGTCGTCGTCGAGGTTTCGTTGACGAAACAGAGTGCAATGGCCGCAATGGTCGCAAGCGCGTCACGCGTTGGCTACCGTCTGGACCTCGATGCTAGCAGATCGCTCGTGTCGTGGGAGGCTCGATGTTCTCGTGGTGACTAGTGGTGTCGTGGCTTGATACCATCGTTGCTTCACATTCTCTTGAGTCGTCATGGACGAAGCCTAGGCCTAGTGTCATTCAAACTGGTCGAAGAGCTCAGTGGTGGTGTTCCGAGCTGAAGTGGGTCTGGAATCGTTCCTGGCTCTCCCGTATTCTCACACACCTACGGTAGTTGGTTTAGGTCCGCTGACTTCTAGTCGGAACGCTGATACCGTTATAACGGTTTAGGAACTAGATCATATCCAGGTTCAAAGTTGCAGCGCGAAGAACGGATAACCTCGTGCAACAGAGCAAAACGGTCTTTCTGACGCAGGTTTCTGGTGATGACATAACTTCATTCATTCACTGCTCTTGGACGGAGGCAGTGGTAGGGACTGCATTGTTGTGGAAGATGAGCGAAACTGTGAATGGCGTAAGCAAGACAGAACTTTGCATTCGCGACACGTTGACGTACCCCCATCTTGACAGCGGAAACAGCGCAATGAGGATTTCCTGCTCGATCTGGACAGCAGGACCCCCTGTTATGTCTTCTTATCGTCATATTTGCCTACGCTCGACGAGCGGACGACAACAAGTTGCATTGGGTCCACCCAACTGAATCGGCCCAACTCTTCACTTTCAACAGCACCATGTGCGCTACAAAGTGGCTGCGAACGCGTCGTGAAGGCAGGTGCTCGTTGTGCCGCGCCGATGCTGTCCACTTGTACGGACTGCAAATGGGCAGAAACGCTAGCGAGACTTCAGCTTGGGACCACCACCATGGTGACCATAAAGGTGCCACGGGCAATTTGTGGCCCATGACGAGTGTCGGACCGTGTGCTCACTCACACCTGTGGGATTATGGTATATAATCCACGAGCAACGTTTTAGCGTTGAATCGGAGGCTGGTTTGATGACAACCATCACCTCACCACATCCACGGTCGTCACTCTGTTGGGCAACTTGCTCAACCGGCATCGTCGCCGATCCATTCTGCAGCGTCTCGGTGGACGCGGAGATAACACGCCTGTCCAAGGAAGATCGCCCGATAGTAGAACGTTCAAACATTTTCGGTGTTGTACTCACATACGAGTTAGCTTGCACGATGTACCCTTTTGCCTTGCAGCAGGAAAGCTGATGGTCTTGTGCCTCTCGAATGCCCAAGCTTGCAAGCAGTGGCGACAGGGTAACATTAGCCACTCTGCACATTGGCATCTCGACCTCCACTCTCGTTCTAAATCGTTTAGTCGCAAGTTCACAATGTGATGCACTGACGATCAGGCATCTGGAATGGCAACATTCGCAATAGCCAGCCAATCCTGTCGCTCGACTAGTGCAACACTTCCCGCCGATTGGCTGGCGATCAAATAGCCAGCAATTTGACGTGCGCGGCCAGGTGTTTCTGGTTCAGTGCAGCAGCGCTCCATCGTATAAGACACACGAGGCGCCACCAGAGGCAGAGAGCGAGAGCGCGACAGCAGCAAGGGCCAGGTCGATCCACCCTTTAGATCGACACTTTCACGGCGCCACGCACGTGGACGTTTCCATCAAGTTTCTGTCAAAAAGCGCAGGAAAAACCTTGAAAAGGTTAAAGACTTAACCTCTCTTGCCCCTGTCGCTCTTGCTCTCATTTCTGCATTCTCCAAGGGGAAACAAGCGTGACGTGACGGACGAACATCATTCCGCATTCTAGAACATGGGGAAAGCGCGCACTCTCAGTCGAAGGCGCGCCCACAGCGGCGCATCGGGCCACAGCGGCGCTTCGGGCGACTCCCGCGGCGAGGACTATTGGCAAGCGCCGTCGCTCACGGCCAGCGAACGTGCCTACATGATCCGCAAGGCCAAGGAGGCGTCTGTGGCGCTCGTAGACCACGCACATACGCTGGATGGGCCGGTTCAGTGGCACTACACGGGCAAGTTTCGTGGTATCCAAATGTATCGAGGCGAAGGCAGCTATGACCACGTGGGCACCACTGGCACCGAGTTCCTGTGCGGTGTGACGACTATGATGGGATCCATTGAGGAGGTGGCCAACTACTTCGATCAGCAGACGACAGAGCGCATGCTCGCCAAGAAGGCGGATGACGTGCTGGACTGCGAGATGCTCTACTCGCTGGTGCAGGGCGACCCCAATAACCCGTACTACCGAGTGTCGGCCAAGTATCAGCTGTATGAAGGCCCCTCTGCCTTCTCTCGGGAGCGAGACTACTGCTTTTTAGAGTGTCAGAACACCTTCCGACACGCGTCAGGACGCAGAGGATGGGTGCTGAGTATGCACTCGATTAAACTACCTAGCTGTCCTGAAGTGGACGGTGTAGTGAGAGGAAGCATGTACCAGTCTGGATATGTGTTTGTCGAGGCAGAAAAGGAGGGATACATGGATGTTATGCATAGCTTGCAGATCAACTTCAAGAGCACCAGTCGACTGCCCCATTTCCTACTGAACTCGGCGTTAAAACGACGGATTTTATCTGTGGTGACAATTAGTCGGGAGATTCAAACAACAAGAATGGGACGACAGACGCTGCTGAGGAAAAAGGATCTGATGCCCAAGCGAGCGAGAGCACTGTGTGTCAACTGCTCACGCAAGTTCTCGCTGTTTGTGCGGAAGACGCGATGCCGTGTATGTGGTGAAGTGGTTTGCCAACCCTGTGCACCACAGGTGATGATCTCGACCAAGCGTGGACCGGTTAAAACGCGGGTATGCATGAAGTGCTACCATCTGTCTTCTAGTGATGAATATGAACCTGTTGGAGCGCTG
This sequence comes from Phytophthora litchii, assembly GCA_002812785.1. Lineage (NCBI taxonomy): Eukaryota > Oomycota > Peronosporomycetes > Peronosporales > Peronosporaceae > Phytophthora > Phytophthora litchii. Next base: position 28,545 of record PCFV01000194.1, on the reverse strand, counting down.
CCCAGCTCCCAGAATGGAAGCGACCCACGACGTATGCAGAATGAAACGCGGTATTCGGACATTTTGCAAGACCACCATGACCATCCTGATTTGTACCATGAGGAAGACGAGGATAGTATGGAAGAGGATGGAGACGAAGACGGACTCGAGGAGCAGTCGGATTACAGTGTGTTTGCTCAGTCTCGTTTCACTGACGCAAGCCGTGATTCCGTTGCAACGAGTCAATTTGGGGCATCGAGGAGCCAATTTGAAAGCCACTTTGAGGGTTCAAGCCAATTTGATACGGCCAGTGAACTTGACGATAGCCAGTACTACGATGGTGGTGCCAGCGAGACCAGCTTTGTAAGTGGCGTAAGTGGCACGAGTACTTCTTACTGGCATGGAGGAAACAGTGGTGCAAGTAGTATGGCGGGGTGGAACCAGGCTAGTAGTGTCAAACCCGCTGATGGCTACATTTACGATCCTCAATCTTCGATGATAAGCAGTAGCAGCAGTAACTTCTACGGAGGGAGCAACTACTCGGTGAACGATGAGCCTAATAAGCGAGCAGGTAGGTACAAAGCGACAGCACCTATCCCAGAAGACGAGCCGTCTAGTCTCCGTGGTTACAACATTAGTCCCAATACAAGCTACAACGACTACAGCTCCACTCAGGGCACGAACTACAAGTCGAAGCAGGTGTCAAAACTTAAAGAAACTCAAGACTTCAAGACGACGCAAGATTTTAAGGCAACGCAAGACTTCAACACGACACAGGACACAAAGCATGGTTCAAGCCAATCCAGTCACAAATCTAACAAAAGTAACGACTCCAACACAAGTCATGCTAGTAAGACTGTGTCGATCCAGAGTCTTGCGAAGGCGCGCTCTGCACGCTACGGGATCAAAAGTCAATTCCCGCCCCCACCGCCACCTCCTCCGCCACTATCCCCGCCACCTGAGGAAGAAGACGAGGACGCAGAAGGCGATAGTCCATTGCATCTTGGAGCGCTGCAATCGGACAAACCACAGAGCTCAAAGGATCGAAAGCCAAAGGGCATAGCATCGCGGAAAATGTTTACCCCTCCGCCTCCGAGGGATGGTCGCCGTGAAACTGGGTCAAGATCATCGACAAACCGTGCCCCCAAGGCTCCCCGGCAGATGGCATTTAATGCTGCAGTGGCTAACAGGGACTCTCGGGTCTCCCAATCAAGCTCGAGAGATTCAAGAGGGTTCGGTAACACGCGGTCTTCAGCAATTCTAGAACAAGTGCGTCGCAATCGTTGCCGGACACTCCAGTTTACTCCTGATAGTGATCGATCGTCTGCAGTACTAAAATCGATGGAAGAAGAGCACTTGAACAGGATGCGTGAAATTGAGCGGATGCAAGAATTGGCTAAGGAAAAGGCGGCCCGGCGATCGATGGCATCCAACGGGAGTCGCTCATCCATGCAAAGCTCTGATCAGTCTTCACGCAATGGTGCTCGCAACCATAATGATCGTGCGAGTGCTAAAAGGGGGCCGGAACAGCTCACCCGCAGCTCTCGTCGCTCTCACACGCCTTCCGGTTCCCCAGTCGACCCATCGCCAGGAACTTCGCTTGGACCTCCGCCTGGTTCCCCTCCTGGAACCCCGCCTAGCATGCGAGGTCGCCGGCTGCCTAACTCCAAATCGTCTTTTAACAGCCAAGCGAATCGGTCATTTGGTGGTGATCGCTCGAGGCGGACTGATGCTAGTAGCGACTTCGGGGACAGTCGGTTCCTGTCGAACCGATCGAATGGGGCTTTTGTCAAGTCTGGTGCCCGTGTTAGCCTTGCTCCATCGGTGCAGAGTGAAGATCTCGTGTTTAATTCACAGCGTTCTGGGTTCCGCGTAAGTAAAGGAAGCAACTCGTCCTCTCGTGGGAGACGATTCGACGCCTCCCAAAATTCGAGCAACGGAAGCAAGTTTGGTAGTCGGCGACTGGATTCTTCGCAACTCTCAAGCATTCCAATGTCGAGTCATCCTGATGACCTTGCGTTCGATGCATCCCAGCTATCGGTGGATAAATCCAAGTTTTCCAGTAGTATTGCTATCTTAGAGAACCCTGGTGAATCGCCAGATCATGTTGCTATGATGGAGAGACCCAGCCAAGAACGCAGCTCGAACGGCTCTCTGCTGAACGAGGACCTACTAGATCAGTCTTCAACAGGCATAGCAGAACACATCAGTTCGATGAGAGCTCGCGCAGCATACAAATTACCAGACGAAGAAGACCGTCCGTCAGATGAGTTGCGCAAGAGACAAGAAGAGCACCGCAAACGGATGGAGGAGTTGACGAAAATGACAGCCAACCACGCTGTTCTAGACAACATTCGAGATAGTACGTCAACACTTGGTGGCCTCCACGACAGCTCAATCAGCCTTACTGACTACTCTGGGAACCGTTTTGGCGATAGTACTATCAGTTCTATCAGCTCTGTTGACATCGATGATGACGAGTTTGACTTCGAAACTCGACCTCTTGGACGTACCAAGCGCAGCGGCACTATTCCCTTCGCCTTGGAGGAGTTAGAGCAAGTGCCAGATGTGGAAGAAGACGACGAGCAGAGTGAGGGGCCGGATGATTCGGATACATCGTTCCGATTGAGCGAAGAGCACGCCGAATACGCGTACGAGAGCCAAGATGCAACGCCATCGTACCGTTCGAGCGAGGAATCCGTGGGGATTGACCATCAGAGTGAACCTGCCAGCCCGGCGTTCCGTCCGAGTGAGGAATCAGTGGAACATGAGGATGAGAAAAAAAGCGGTTTTGCCACCCCACCGCGTCAACAAAGTGAGGAAAGGAGTAGTGGATATGCTACCCCACAACGCAGCCCAACCAAGGAACACAAGAGTGGGTTTGTCACTCCACCGTTCCGTCCTAGTGATGAGTCGGTTGAGCATGAGCTTGTTGATTCGGCGTACCGACCGAGCGATGACTTGGTGAACCACGATATGAAGGGTGGACTTGTTACTCCTCCTCGCAGCCCGACCAAAGAACACAATAGTGGGTTTGTCACGCCTCCGTTCCGTCCGAGCGAGGAGTCTGTAGAGCACGAGCACGAACAGAGTGGATTTGCCACTCCACCTCGCCGTTCGAGCGAGAAGTCTATGAAGCTTGAGCACGCAAGTGGGTTGGTCACTCCACGTCGCCAGAGTGAAGAATCGCCGTATGAGGACCGAGAAAGTGAGCCTACCAATTCGGAATACCGCCCGAGTGATGAATCAGTGCACGAGCAGGAATACCAGAGTGGGTTTACCACCCCGCCACGCCGTCAGAGTGTGGAGTCTGTGGAGCATGAACTTGAACAGAGGAGTGGGTTTGCCACTCCACCACGCCGTTCAAGTGTGGAGTCAACTGAGCACGGGCTTGAACAGATGAGTGGATTTGCCACCCCGCCACGCCGCCAGAGCCGTTCGAGCGAGAAGTCTATGAAGCTTGAGCACGCAAGTGGGTTGGTCACTCCACGTCGCCAGAGTGAAGAATCGCCGTATGAGGACCGAGAAAGTGAGCCTACCAATTCGGAATACCGCCCGAGTGATGAATCAGTGCACGAGCAGGAATACCAGAGTGGGTTTACCACCCCGCCACGCCGTCAGAGACGAGCACGAACAGAGTGGATTTGCCACCCCACCTCGGCGCTCGATCGAGGAACATACAAGTGATTTTGCCACTCCACCTCGCTGTTCGAGCGAGAAGTCTATGAAGCTTGAGCACGCAAGTGGGTTGGTCACTCCACGTCGCCAGAGTGAAGAATCGCCGTATGAGGACCGAGAAAGTGAGCCTACCAATTCGGAATACCGCCCGAGTGATGAATCAGTGCACGAGCAGGAATACCAGAGTGGGTTTACCACCCCGCCACGCCGTCAGAGTGTGGAGTCTGTGGAGCATGAACTTGAACAGAAGAGTGGGTTTGCCACTCCACCACGTCGCCAGAGCGCCGAATCTGTGGAGCATGAGCTTGAACAGACGAGTGGGCTTGCCACCCCTCCACGCCGCTCAAGTGTAGAGTCTGTGGAGTCTGTGGAGCATGAGCTCGAACAGAAGAGTGGGCTTGCCACCCCTCCACGCCGTTCAAGTGAGGAGTCAATTGAGCAAGAGCTTGAACAAGGGAGTGAGTTTGCCACCCCGCCACGCCGTTCAAGTGTAAAATCTGTGGAACAAGAGTACGAAGGCAAGAGTGGCTTTACCACTCCGTCACGTCGCTCGAGCGTGGAGTCTATGGAGCATGAACACGGAAACACGAATGGGTTTGCCACTCCACCCCGCCGTTCAAGTGTAGAGTCAATAGAGCAAGAACATGAAGACAAGACAAGTGGATTTACCACCCCGCCTCGTCGCTCGAGCGTGGAGTCTGTCGAGAACGAGAGTGAGTCAGAAGATGCCGATCACCGCTCGAGCGAAGAATCAGTAGAGCATGATCCTGCAAACTCTGCATACCGCTCAAGCGACGAGTCCGTGGAGCACAAACCAGGGCATGCAGAGGCTGCCTATCACTCAAGCGATGAGTCTGAACCGGATTACGCAGAAGCCGCATACCACTCGAGCGAAGAGCCCGTTGCACCTGAAAAGAGTGCCCCCAAGTTCAGTCCGCAAAGCTCGCAGCTCGTTTCTGGAGAGGGAGGTGCGGCTGTGGACGAGTTTTTCGCTGACAGTTCAAGGGTAGTCTCTAGTGGAAAGCTTGCCCAGGTGGATGAACATCGTGATGAGGACACCCGTTCGCCACGCGATACATCGGAGTTCAACGGTGGCCCTACGACCCAGGAATTCAATCAAGCAAAGGCACCGATCTCCAATAGCACGGCGTCCAGTACGGAGGCATCGGAACACATGGCCTCTCCCCGTGAGTCAGTTGTGTCTGCGATAGATGAAGAGTTGATGAACCGCCCCACGAACGAGCTGTTCGAGATGGTTCGCGCGAATCGTCCAATGTACTCTGGCGATGGTTCCCGTTCTTCGGACATACTGCACGATCTAGAAGCGAGTCACATGCGCCGCATGGACGAGCTGAACCGTATTGCAGTTGACCACTTAGGCAACCGTATCTCGAACCTTGACGACGACATGCTCGGTAGTGCTTTCAAGCCGGGTCGGTCGATGCACCCTAGATTCAGAGATGAGGAGGAAGCGATGCAGTGGCGCTCGTCCGATGTCATGGAAGAGGTCCAGACGAAGCACCAGGTCGACATGGAGAGACTGCGTCGTAGGATCCGCCAGCTGGAGGAGGAGTGCCGTGAATCGATCGCATCCGTGTTGACACCGGAGGAAATGGACTTGTCTGAGCTCGACAGTGACGACAATGAACCGTCAAACAAGCTCAACGGTAGCAGGAGCTTTAACCCCCAGTCGTCCTTCATGTGCGCAAGTGACCTGAGTGCATCTACGATTTCAGAGCGCATGTCAGCTCAAGACGACGAGATACAGGATGGGCCTTTGCCTGCCCATATCCTGTTTGAGCGAATTGCGCAGCTAACACAATTACAACAAGAAATGGCCGAGGCCGAAGACGACGACGATGAAGAAGAGTATCGTGAGCGCATTAAAGAACAGTACCGCGTGTTACGCTCGATCAAGGCAAACAGCGCTCGCCAAGAACGAGAGTCTCTGAGCGCTCACCAAGAACGAGAGTCGCTGAGCGCTCACCAGGAGCGGGAGTCTCTGAACGACGAGAGTCTATGGATCTAAGGAACGCGTCGCGGTCAGTAGTTTATATGCCGAGTAGAATGGCGTTGCACATGCATTATTAGCTCTTGTTTGCGTGCCTGCATGTTCATGTTGTTGGCACCACTAGAAATGAAGTCTCGATGTTTGTGTCTTACGTGTTGGTGATGGCAGTTTGGCGACTTCCCTCAAGCCACTGGAAACCAGGTCAGACTTCGTCATGTGGTCTTATGATGCATTACCAATTGTCAACTTGTGTTTCGTTTGCAGTTGTGCAAGCTCAGCAAGATGCATGCTTCTGACGGGCGTCCATTACATTTGGTGCCTGTAAACAGAGGCTTGGTACGCGGCAACAACAGTGTAGCAGCGATTTCTCGTCAACCCGCCATCTCGATTACCATCTGGCATCTCAGTTCACGAGCTGTTCTATCGGCCTCCTGCTTCGCCAGAAAGCGACCCTGGTCTCTGCTCGATTAAACTCCTACGACAGTCGCCTCGCGGCATCGAAATCGCTGTCATTTGCGCTTCGAAGCCGCCTCAAGCACGCGAAACTCGCTCACGAAGGCTCAACTGCATTTTTCCAGGCCGGGGAAGGAAGGGCCACGCGGCTGGGCTTTGCTTCCAGTCTGATTGGCGTGTGACAGACTAAGCGCGGCCGCGTTGATCTCACCTCGTCTGGTTCCGCGTCACTTCCTGAATCTGTGTCCGCTTGTGCCATTCCAGCTTAGGAGATCGTCCGTCGGTGCATTGGCTCAAGATTTTCAGCCTCAGGTCATTACTTCCGGACTGCACTATCGTCACCGACGCTGCCACCTCTCCACTTCCTGAGATTTGCTTGTGTACTTACGCGAAAGTCTCCTTTTCAAGGGCACACAAAGCACAACCAGTTTTAGCATGGTGAACGTCATCGTCTCGGAGCGAGAGCGGCTGGACCTGATTCAGCAGGGTGACAACATCTTCCTGGAGGTCCAAGAACGGCTCTATGATGCCCAGAAGCAACGAGCGCCCCCCGAGTCTAAGGACAAACTCGTGACGACACTCGATACCTTCACCATCTACGGTTCGCTGGATGAAGTCACTGAGTTGTATCTGAACAGTGACAAGAAGATGGTGTTGGACTTCTCAGAGTCGCGAGAACTGGCAGTGCTCAAGCCCAACACGATGCAGCGCCCACTTGATCGCACAAGTCTGCGCTGGTCGCTGTTCCACTCACCGAGTCGCCTGTTGTCCAAGGATCAGGACTTTTGTTATCTAGAGGTCATGAAGCCCTATGGAACCGCAAATGGACGTCGCGGCTGGGCCAGGTGCTCTCACTCAATCAAGCACAGCGCGTGTCCGGAGTTTAAAGGGACGCAAGGCCTCAACGTCAATCGAGCGGAGCTGTTTTACTGCGGACTGTTCTTCGAGGAGACTGACGCCATGGGAGTGCTTAAAGCCACCGTGTACTACAATATCAAGGGCGACAACACTCCGTCGGTGTTGATGCCGATGGTTCTCAAGGCTCGAGGCAAGCGGACTATGGAGCTGGTGAATCATTACCTACAGATGTCACCGATGATTCTCAAGTCCAGGAAGATTTCTCTCACAAGGGCACTCCAGCTACAAGGCGAGAAGCGCTGCGGCGCCTGCGCAAACTATTTGTCGATGTGGAAGCCCAAGGAAAAGTGCGCTATGTGCGGATCGGTATGTTTTATTATTCAGAAGTTTGTGGAATGATGATCTCATGTGTGCTTTTTGATGCAGTATATGTGCGATAAATGCAACGACATTGTGACACGTAACTACCTGGTCGACAAACTCGCTCGAGGACAGGTTGCATGTTTCTCATGCGCGCACCGACGAGGCACGAAGATTATGCTGGAGACGGAGAACGATTTTGGCTCCAGCAATAACAGCGGATCGGCTGTGAAGACGCATAGCATTTTGGAACATGGCGAGGAAGGTGGATTGCGCGATGGAAGCATTTCATCATTGCATAGTGAGGATCATCCGAAGTGGTTTGACGACGAAGGGAAGCCGTCACTTGGTTCTTGCTCAGGAAAAGCCTCAGCAAGCAAAGCCTCAGCAACCGAAGTCTCAGCAACCAAAATCACAGCAGCAACCGAAGCATTTATTCAAGCAAAATTCGACCCCGGTTCGCAGTTCAGAATGTACGTTTCCTATTACCCTGGTAAGGCATATCTACACCTCTCCTGGTCGCCTCACACGTTATTGTTTCTGTTTGATCGCAGTCATTCCGCATGAGACGTTTTACTTGCCGACAGATAATGCAGAGCGTCAACGGCGACGTTGTAATACACGTGTGTCGGCTCGTCATCCAGCAAAGGGACTAGATGACGATTTCCTCGCACGCCGGCGAAGTCGAACGACAGGGAACTCGAGACTGTCGAGCAGAGCCAAGCCTACGGGTTGTGCACCTTCACGGAAGAAAGAGTCTCCAACCGATAGGCACAAGGGGAATACGCCAGAAGAGGAATCAATGAGCTTCGCTCCGGTGGGTAGCCAAGTCGGCCTCAATCTCGAGGAATTAAATTGGCGGATGCGACGGTATACGACTAACTCTGTTCCGGTTCAACCGATGGATTGGACAGATGAAGGAGTTCGAGCTTCCACCCGCTGCCACACCGTAGATGGAACACGCAAACACGAGCGCTACCCGCAGCCAAGTAGATTATCTGCACGGCCATCTGCACCAGTTCTTTCCCCGACGATGACGAACTACGTGAAGCCGCCTTCGATCAGGTATTCAAAGCAGAACCCGTGTGACTTATCGTATTTGGCTAGCTTCAAGTAGACGACAAGCAAAACAAGACAACAAGTGAACCAAGATAATGCAGAGGAGACGCGGCGATACATGTACACAAGGAAGGAGCCCCATGATGCGTATTGTGTTCAGGATAAACAGTGCAGAGGCTGCCAAGAAAAGAGTAAACATGATCATATTGGTATTGAGCAAAGCAATGATGACTTCAGTTGCAGTGCAGGGCAAGTTGTAGCCGAGCAATGTTTGGAACGTATATCCGAGGTCTGGACCAGAAAGGTGGCAGCATTTGAGCTGAGAATCTTCAGCTGAGGGGTATCCTTGACCAGATCTGGTCACCACAGCGTCATGTGCAGATTCGCCGGACAATGGAGGCAACTCCATCTTTGTGAGACACCCTTGACAACGCAAAGGAGAGGCATCGAATTTATCGGCTCACGAAGCAAACCCAATGCCTGACTCAGCGCCTCGTGTCCCCATCCACGTTAAAGCGCACACATGCCAAGTTGGCATTTCCAACGTGGTGCATTACTTGCGAGAGGAAAATTTCGTCGTGTTCACTGGAGGTCATTCATGTGTTGAGTCCGTTCTCCTGTTTTATTGCTCGCGAAAAGGTCGGAACACTCGTCCGTCGACATGCGCCGTCAACTTTTTCGTTCGTTCGAAGAGACTTGCTGAAAGGCACATGAACAACAACATGGTGGCAAGCCGGAGAGCGGGGATCGCTGCAAGGATTTGCAGTCTTTCGTGCACATCTGAGGCAGAATCCCGCAACCCACACCGAAGCGACTTGTTCGAAGCGATGAAAGGTGTTTTCGCTGATTACAAGTGCCGTCCTTGCCGTACGTTCCATGCTCCATGCTCCATGCTTGAGCATTGCACACAACTCGTAGCTCTGCGCGCAAGCCGGATATTCGCTTTGCTCTGCAAGGAAGACGACAGTTGAGAAAACGCTGTACTTCGCAAGAGCTTTGCTATCAAAGCTGATCCGTGGCTACGACGAACGCAACCAGACTCGGTTCAGTTTGGAATTCAGGTCTTCTTGAGACTTCGTTGTTCCTACATCAAGGAGCATCGAAGAAAATCGTCGTAAAGCAGCATGTCCAACAACAGCTGTGACTATAAGTCGGGGTGGTGTGCATTCTGCGGCGAGGTACGTCTCTACATCCGTTTGTTTCTCAAAACCATGAGTATCGTTGTGTACTAACTGTTTCGACACTTCATACTGATCGATTCGTGCAGAGTCTCAGTAACACGCCCACACCAATCCCCGTTGCGTATGGCGCGCCATCGGACGAAGGTCGAGGAACTTTTACAAAACTCAAGCCACTGCGATGGCGTTTCCTGACCAACAAAACTCCTCGCACCAAGTTCATGTGCACGATTTGCGCGGAGAAGCGTCAAGTGCCTCAGAGGGTTGACCAGCAAAACGTGAGTCTCGATTCGTCCTGGGATGGTGTACACAAGTCTTATCAGCGAGAGGACAGGAACTCCAAACAGCAAAAGAATTCTGATCATGCGTTGAAGCTGGAGCATCTGGAGCCGCATGATATGGTGCGTCAGCAGCGAAGGAGTCGAAGTTTACCGCAGAATGCTCAAGTGCAGCCAGAGAAGCGAGAGAAGCTTCAAGAGAGGCACCGCGAAAACCGCACAAGCACACGTGAACCATTGTCGAGCAATGGCAGAAGACGGAGAGCGACCCAAGCGTCACACACACAGCAGGATCCTGCTCGCCGGAGCAGTGTACTGCAGCCGTTTGCAAACCACCATGTGTCGAGAGAGTCTCTCATTCGAAATCGCCCGGCTAGCACGACTGAAATCAGGACCCGAGCGTCAGCCACGAGGCAGCGCGCTTCGGTTGAGACTCCAACTCGACCAAGAAAGTCTAGTTCCGGGCAGACCGAGCCTCGCGGATCCGAAAAGAAGGGTCAGCGATTGAGCTCGACAGCGGATATCCTCGGAATGTCCAGGTCGCTCGAACTGCCACCTAATTACTTCGACATGAGCTCGTCGTCACCCAAATTTACTACGACGAGCGCACCAGAACACGATCCCTTGGATCTGAAGCAGCTGGAGATGCAATTACCCCAAGTGGAGCTCCGCAAAAACAACGAAACTGAAGAAGAGCGACAGCGTCGACGAAGCGCGTCGTACGCCCACATGCTGCTGCGGATGCGACGGCATTATGATACCGTGCAGGTGAACGGAACCCACGGCCACCCCGCCACAGCCCCACCTCGGCGAATCCGAGCAGAGCGACATGCCAAATCCGTTGCAGTCCGCAACGTCAAGGAGGAGGACGATCCGGTCAAGATGGACAACCTGAACAACATCGCCCTCGATCTTGACTACCTTCGTGCGTACAAGGACGCTCGGTAAAACGATCAGGCAACAGGTGCGCATATATATTGAAGACGTTGTGCGTCAAGAGCGACGCGACGATAGAGCTCTCCATTATGAAAACAACAGTGACGATGATCATTTGATTATTGACTCAAGAACCAAGCACAATACTGTTCATCTACCTCGATTGCATCGATGTACTGTGCTCTATTGCAGCATTACCTGCGCAGCAGAAATTACTACATGTGTACACGCAAAGAGCACGAGCAATGGAGACCTTCGACGAAAGCTGCACTTGTCACCATGGGATTCTCGTAGAACGGCTGGATGTGCCAAAAACTAGTCAGACCTTTTCTGAAGTTTTGATTTATGATATTTGTCAATCTTGATATTCCAAATTTTGTTAACACTTACTATTGACACACAAACCTAAGTTAATTCATCTCTTAAAATCGGACAGACGCGATATATAATATATCGGAACTATTTCCCACAGGTTATATCTGACTAGCTACTTTGAAGTTGTCATCATGCATGTAGCACATCAATTGCATCCACCGTTGCCTAGTTGATCACCTTCGTGATGGCGGATGTACCACGCATCCAGTCAGCAATTGCAGTCGAAAGACCTTATCTCCGTCAGTTCACGACATCTTGGTGCTCTGTGCGATCGACGAAGATGACCAGACAGCAGAGCCACCAAGTGATCCCTGCTGGAGAGCAGGATCCAATTCAACCGCTTGACCTGGTCGCAGCGGTGTGTATACACCAGCTGCTTTGGCCGCAGCACGCCAGTACGTTCGAGTCTGCTCTCAAGATCAAGGTGGTCGTCTGACACGCCGCCTGGTTTCTAGAGCGTATCCCTCTCCTCTGCATCCATCGATTCTCCATTGCGCATTTCGACAGCAGCAGAGCGAACCATTCCTTATCTCGCTAGCGGATACTATGGTCAACTGCAAAGGGATAGCAAGTGCGCCTAAGCCTCTTGTGCACCAGGAGATCTGCCGCTACTGTCGAACAGTACGTTTCCGTCGTGCATGAACATCTTAGTGATTACAAATCTAATGTTTATTGTTGGTGCAGCGAGCTTGTGAGGAATGTTTTATTGCTGCTACAAAACAACAACCAGAACTCGTGACTCCCGTCCGACATCCTCACGTTTGTCTTGTGTGCACACGGGTGCATTCGGAAATCAAAGGGTTGCGATCTCCACGTCGACCAAGTCGTCTTTCACGGTTGAATTCAGCACCCATTTCAGGAGGTCCTCGTATCGACTCACTCTCGAACATGGCGAGAGAACACAATGGACGGCCTCGCAATGATAAGCCAAGTGCTGTAGCAAATCAGCAGATAGCAGCACCAAATACGACCAAGAAACCTACAGACAAAGGAGTACCAACTGCGGAGTTCCGTCGACGTCGACACACGTCGGCTATTGCCCCAACGTCACGGCCAGCGGAATTTACATATTCGTCGAAACCATCCCGAGCTCGACAGTTGCTTAGAGCCAATGCAACGGAATTACAAGCTGCTAGAAGGCAAGCAAACATGACGGAGCTTCATAACTCGATAAGACATGAGCTGGAAGCCCCAACGCCGCGTTCGTACGATTTTACATGTACGACTGCACGGATGACTGTTCGTGATGCCACGTCGACCAAATCTAAGCACACGATGGTGGGCATGCAAGACGTCCCCAAGTCGCAATCTTGTGACTTGACAGGTACAAAGCCACTATTGGACGTATCGGACGAATCGAATGAGTTGGAGCTTTCGATGGTTGATCTACAATTACCAAAGTACAAAGTGAACGTTCCTGCAGCAACAAAACGTGGACGACGCGTATCAGCGGCTGATCCGGCTAACAGCGCTCTCACGCCGATTTCCATAGAGAATCTCGCTGCGATCGACGCGAAACTCTCGTCAGTGGAACTCGAGTTGAAGCGCTACGATGTTGCCTCCAAGAATAATGCTACTTGTATGAACAAGGCGACCCATCCAAAGGCACCGAGCAGTGTTTCAAGCATAGGTAGCAGTGATGCTTCGAAGAAGCAGTCTGTTGAGCCTATTGATTTCCACCTCTCCACTGTGGATTTACGGCCACGACAACGTCGACACACCACCACGGACGCAAAGTCTAAAGTTTTGAAACATGGAAACCAGAAGTCTGTGGTTGAGGAGGTGGAGATTCAGGGATGCGGCGGATTTGCTCCCTTTCAACGGAAAAAGAGCCCGGAGCCCATCGACTTTCATCTGTCGACGTTCAACCTGCCGCGAAAATTCATGACCAACCCCAAGCAGGAATTGAACCAGGTTGAGGGTAGACGGCAGAAGTCTCGCAGCAAAAAGGAAAAGGAGAAAGCAGCACCGGCCACCCCGGAACAAACAACGCCAAAATACTCGAAGAACGAGCCGTGCGACTTGGCGTACTTGGAGAATTTCCGGTCGTACACAGTGTAAAGATCGATGGATACTTGTAGAATCATGTCAAAGCTCAGGATCTAGATGGGATCATCCTCCACCATCGATCATCAGAGTTTTGTCTGGAGTTTACCTATATATGTAGACGACACCATGCTTGTAAGTTGAGTTAAGTGATTGAATGGAGTCGGGTTAATGTATAATACTACTACATGAACATTTGGACGTGCAGCAGAACCACATCGGTGTGTGAATTGTTGATGAATACAAAATCAAAAGGCGATCATTGACTTGCTGCTGGTTGCCTGATAGAAGGAGAGTTCGTCGACACCTTTTGGCGTGTCATTTGATCTCCTCACCAGATTTGCAAAGGAGCAAAGAGCTCCGTTAATGAACGTCGATGTATCATATAGCTCGATAGTCGCACATTACCACAGTCTCCGGTTTGGCAACAGTCCCGACATCGCTTCAACTACGTTGTCAACGGGAGATAGGTCCGTCTTGTTGGTAAACTAAAGTCTGCAAAGACAACAAACTTCAGTAGAAAGTCTCTTTGGCGCAATTCAACCATGTAGAGGACTCGATGCAAATGCACCAGCCGCAGCATTGGCGGACCACTCCTGGAAGCACGTACTGCAAAGAACATAAACTCGCGAGTATTTCGTGGCGCGGCACTTGCTACGCTCTCCTTCATTCAACTTCCCACTCATTGTCACTTCGGAATTGAGTCGAGCAGTCCGCAGCTCGTTCGTTGTCAAGTTCAGTGTCATCATGGAGCCGATTCGGATCATACCAGTTCAGCTCTACGAAAACGAGCGCGAGGACCTCATCAAACTAGCACACGAACAGTACAAGGAGCTTTTCAAGAACGTCCGCTTTGCACAGGCCAATGGATTCGCTACCAAGGTCAGTGCGTTCGCCCGTACAACGCGTGCCACGGTTTGTGCCGAAACCATCATCCACGCTACCATTCCAGAACTCGTCGATGTTTTTCTAGGTGATCGCACTAATGCAGCGATCGGGTTCGCTCAGTCGCAGCAGATTTATCGGTTCTTGGCACCGACAGAGGAACATCCGTACCGAAGTTGTGGGATGCGATGGTCATTGTGGCATTCGCCATCAACACTTATCCGTCAGAGAGATATTGTCTACATGGAGTACATGGATACTTTCGTTGATGAGCGTGGACGTCGTGGATGGGCACGAATGACACAGTCGTTGGAGCATCGGAGTTGTCCGCCGCTTATGGGATCGCACAATGTGGTTCGAGCGTTCTTACATTGCTGTGGAACAGTTTACACGGAGACGGATAAACCAAATGTCCTGGAAGCTATCACGTACTACGATGCGGACACACAGGGAGTACCGCCATGGTTGACTAAGATCGTGGCCAACAGGAAGGCCAAGAACCCGCACAACTTGGAACATCTCATCCGTTTGGAACATATCATGAAGGAAGGAATGGACCCCGATTCGAGCTTTCAGGAAGCACACTTGAATGCAAAATTGTGTGTAGGCTGCAACGATCTGCTTCCCAAATGGGGGCGACACCGCAAGTGTCGAGACTGCAGTGAGGTACGTGAAATAAGGGAATGTATTCCACAGTGAAAGCTGACAATGTCTTGTAGTTTATCTGCAAGAGCTGCAGTGACGTGGTGTACTGCGCGATTCAAGGGCGAAAGAAGCTCAACCGGATTTGCGTTCACTGCGTTGACGATTTCCTAGCTCGAACCAACCGCCAACTCGAGCTCACGTTACGATCGAGTGTATCATTTCATTCGGACAACGTGAGCACCCCAGGTAGCCTCAGCGGGAGATTCTTGTCGATCGATAGTGTCGAGGCAAGCACGGCTACGAGTACAACGCGTACGTGATGTTTTCTGATGGTTATAGTGTTGTAGTTGTATTCGTGTGCTTATGATTCTTACAGCTGCTGACTTGTCTTTCAGGTTCGAACAGGGCGGATAGAAGCCTAACTAGCAGTTCCTCGAGCACGGTGGGGTCGGAAAGCTCACAGCCTCAGGCACTTGAAGACACCATCAAGAAAGAATTGGTCAACAAAGTGGTGACAAGTGATCGAGGCGAGAAATCTCTGCCGAAGACACGAAGTCGTCATGCCATGTCGGAAAGGACTTCGACCACAGTCGCGGTAGACTTGTCGTATCTGAAAAACGTATAACGAGCGTTGTGCGCCGACGATCGACCGCAACTGTAATGTAGGATCGTTGATAAGGTTGCCAAGTGCATCTTAGTAGTCTTTCTACATCTACTGCACCAACTGATACGCTGTTAGGTAGACTGGCAAGACATAGCAGCTATGGTGACTGCAGCGAACGCAGTCGTGCACAAGGGACTTTGATGACACTGTTCGTAGAAGTTGGGCAACGAAAAGGATGCAAACTCTCTTGAAGTGTCTGCTAGCTGCTACAAGACATAAGCAAGCGTCAGTGACGCAAAGTAGCTCGACATCCTCTTGACTCAAGGTCTGAGACTTAAGGATCAAGTCTTGATATGATCACGTGACCAATAACGGAATGGTTCGGCTGAAAGCAGTGTAGCAGTAAAATGCTAAGTCACTGCAAGCATGAAGTGAGAGAGCTGCATGTTGTATCCGTCAGACTTTTACGACGAGAAGAGATTCCTGTTTGACGTCTCGCTTCGGACTTCGTTGACTCAACTTTGCAGTCAATCGTTCGTTCAGTCATCTGCGTTAGTACAGTCAGTCACGACAACAGCAGCGTGATGTTCCTACAGCTGTATCTTTGACAGAACTACGTCGATAGTTGATTCCAAACACTTTTGTTGCTCGATAATGAATGTGATAGCTCACGTTGTCCATGCTGCGACAGTCGCCGTCGCTGCAAAAGAAAGCGAAGAGTGTATGACCTGCATCCAAGCTGCGGTCAATGTATCCGATGAACGGGGCTTTGCTCCCTGTGGTAGTGTGTAATGACGGCAAGTGTTGGACAGAGAGTAGCCTCGGCGAGCTGCTGTAAAAGGCTTGGTCCGCCTGAGGTGTTTTGAAAACAAGCTTTGGTTTCATCGAAACTAGGACCTCACCATGGGAATCGAAGACCGCTTCAAGCTTGTCAACCAACTGGTCGGCACGAAGGTCGAAGCTGTCCGCAGCCAACCACCATCAACAATCAGCGATGCAAATCTCCCCTCGATCAACACAAACAAGCCTCGCTCTGCTCACTACGATTTCGCGTTCCCTCTCGTCATAGACCGAGCGAATACACCGAAAACTCACATGCATCGGAGACCTTGCGCTCGATCACTATCGACAGCTTGTGCATCAATACAGCTCCAACATATCTGCTACATACCTTGTCAGCAACGCTGTCAAAAAGCGTGGAGGGATCACCACAACGGACGAAACTACTTAACTCATGGCTCGCACATGTCAGGCACTTGCGCTGAGCAACTCTCGTCTCGCTTTTTACGACCAACTGTTGCGAACGACTTGGCAACGGCATGAACTCGTCCTGTCCAGATGGATGTCTCTCTTTTCCTCCCATTCCATCAGCCACAAAGGTCATTCTTCTTCCGGAATCGCGACTGCAGAGACTTTGACAAGTGTCCAGCATTATCTTTGATCCATTGACACGTACGACAGGATGGTACAGAAATATTCGTACTCACGGTCACCCGACCATCCGTACGCACTCGAGATGCTGCCATTGCCCAAGGAAGAGCTTGATAATCTCCTGAATGATGCAAAGACAGCGTATCATTCGCTATTCCCAGCAGTGCACGCTGCGGTGCGGTTTGGAAGTGATGGCGAAGTGTTCAATGTGGCTCAACGGAGTGGCAGCAACACTAAGTCAATGGCTATGTGGACGACGTCAGTGCTGTTTGGCACACTAGAGGAAGTGGCAGCTTTGTATCTGGACAAGAACGGACGAGTGCCAATGGTGCTAGACTCAGCACGTTCTCGACGACTTTATGAGCTCGAGAAGCCTTCGAGTAGTAAACCGTTGCGAGGAGCTGCCATGCGTTGGTCGCTCTGGAAGCCACCATCCAAGCTTTCAGACGGCCGGGACGTGTGTTTTCTCGAGTACATGGACTCGTTCGTGGATCGTGAAACGGGGCGTCGAGTGTGGGCTCGTGGCATGCGATCTATCAACCACTTGTGTTGCCCGGCTTCGCAGCACCCAGAAGGGCCGGTACGGACGTACATGCGTGTATCCGGCATGATCTTCCGTGAGACCGACCGTCCGAATGTGCTGGAACACGTGATGTTCATCCATATTGATGGTAGGGCTGTCCCCAATTGGGTCGTGCAGCAGGCTATTGCTGCGAACAAGAAGGCAGCGGACAATCTCAATCAGGTACTCAAGATTATGCGTCAATTGAAACCTCGACAGGCTCCCGGCTCGTCAACATCTATCGGATCGAACTCGAGCGAAGGCGACGGAAGTCGCGATTGCAAGGCGTGTGGAGACCGAGTTTCCAAGTGGACGATCGCCAAACGCTGCCGCTTCTGCGATGCCATTCTGTGTAAGAAGTGCGTGGAGATCTGCTACCACCGCGCTGACGCAAGTGGGAAGAACCACCGTATGTGTTTGCCTTGTGCCATCTACACGGGCTCCGTGAATGCCACGAGCCGTAGCTTGGGTGGACTGGAGTACAAGCGTCCCAACAGGTCTCAAACTCGTGTACGAAATGCTACAGTGGTTGAGCGCGAACGGAATCTGTCAGAATCAAAACTCAATGGTACGTGTAGCATCTATCGCTATCAGTCTGATAGTTGTTTTTAATACGTTTTGGTTCATCTGTACAGTTCTCTCAAAGCAGACAAGTCTTCCAACTTACGCAATGCAGTCCAGCGTGTGCTCGGAAGGGGAACGCCCGTCAATTTCCATGACAGATTCCGTTGGTAGTGGCTCTCGAGAAGACCCCACCACAGTTCATGAACGTCTTGAGAACATGCACCTGTATAGCCCCACCAGTAGTAGTATGTTGAGCAGCTCGACACAGTCCAGCCAAGAGTGGAGACAACGATCGCGCAGTCGCCAAAATTCACGAGTGCTCACGCTGGATTTGGATATTGAGCCCCAGCGAGCAGAACCTATCGATCTGTCATATCTGGCGGAACTGGTAACACCCCGTGCTGGAGCAACCAGACGCGCCGTCGATATTTAAGCAAGTACCAAGGGTGTCAATTATCTACTGTCAAGCTATGCCAACAACCTAAGACCAAGAAGTGATGAACATATCTCCAAACACTCTGAAAGAAGGAGCAGTGACCTCTACCCAACGCCTAGAGCGTAGTAACTGAAGCAAATACTCAATTCTCTGATTCTAACCAATTTTTCAGTTACTCATTAACTTAGCATGCCTACTCACAAACTTAGCTTGATATTTTAGTCCTCGAAATGGGTATTAATTTAGGAATTGACCCAACTTGGATACATTTGCCAATGACGATGGAAGATGCCGAGAGTGAGCTGCAGCGACTGGAATCGAATCACTCGGAGCTGCTGGTACACCAAGAGACACTCAAGAAGCAATTGGCCTTCAAGAATGAGCAGCTCAAGCAGTTTCAGGCGGCAGTGAAGGAGGCCCAAGCTCTATTGGATGAGAAACCCCGATCAAGTCAAACGTGATCAGGGACAAGGTTCCATGAAGTTAAATGCACTGCTGGAGTTGCTACTACGAACGAACGAGACGTCGATCACAACTCACGTGCCATTTTACAACACCAAAAAACAAGAAAAAGCGAGAAAAACGAAAAAAACAGAAACTTCATCAGCATTTCACGCTCGTCTCACCCGTGCCAATAAATGTCGTTTGCTCGCTCACTCGCTGCTCCTTTCACCATCTCCTGCACCTACCGCTGTCTCCACATGCCCTTGTCACCACTTGTGTCGTCTCCATTCATCTGACAATGCCATTTGTCATCTCTTTCTTCTCGTGTGTGGAAGACTCCACTCCTTGCACTTGTCCACACTCTTTGCTACCTTCACCGCGACCAATTTCATCACCACAATCCGCTACTTACATCGAGCCGGCCATAGCGGTTCCATTAGCGATATCGGCCGCCATTGGAGTGTACGATGCATTAGAAGCCGGGGGAATATTCTGCATCAATATGCAGCAGAAAAAACGTTAGACGATAACATATAAAACCAATGCACAGGAATGGCAGCTAGCAAAAGGTATTGCAACGGCCAACAGCAACAGCACTGACTGTACCTGATACGCACGTTGAGAAGCGTAGCGGCGATTCATAGCTTCGATGTCGTCGGGTCGGGTGAAATCGCGCGGTTGGTCTTGTTGCTGTCGGTGTTGGTGGCCGTAGTTGCCATGGTGTGCCTGCTGACCTCCAATAGCCTGCTGCTGTTGCTGCTGGTATCCACCCTGAGACTGATTGCCCTGCTGGGTGTACTGCCCGTAGGCACCGTAGCCATATGCAGCACCCTGCTGGTACTGAGGGTATCCATAAGCAGCATTATAGCCGTAGTAGCTCTGTAGCAAAAGCCCGCAACGTTAGACACATACAAACTTGCACCAAGCTTCTAATCCAATCCTATGAATACAAACCTGGTATCCGGCCTGATACTGGCCGTACTGCTGGGTGTAGTAGCTGTTGTGGTTGGCCACACGTGCGGCCGCCGATCGACCCCACGCACACCGCACCTTGACGCCGCTAATAACCGTGCCATTCATCTGTGCAATCGCGACTTCCGCCGCTTCCTTGGTCGTATACTGCACAAAACCACAACCACGTCCCGGTGGTACCTTGACTGACACAATTTCACCCAGAGCTCCAAACCGAGCGCGCAGCTCATCTTCCGTCGTAGAAGGGTCCAGTCCTCCAACAAACACCGTCGTGTTCGTTCCTTCTTCTTCCGCCATACCAAAGGCAGTTTGTTGTCGCGCCTTGTTCCTCTCCGTAGCCACACTGACTCGCATCGGACGTGAAGAACAATAGACACCATTCATAGTCTGTAGTGCTTGATCTGCTTCTTCCTTGCTACCAAAACGCACAAAGCCGAATCCCTTCGACATGCGCGTAACAGGGTCCATGACCACTTTGGCACCTCTCACAGTAGTAAAACGAGCACTAAACGTGCTCAAGAGCAGCTCGTCCGTCACGTCCGGCGCCAAGTCTCCCACGAAGATCGAGTGATCGTCCGACGTCTCAATGCGGCGGCCACCCGCGCCCCAGTTCATGCGGAACCGATGCATCGTGTTCGCTAGTCGAATACCATATCACATTATCAGATTTGTTCCGAATAAACAATAACAACAGCATTTTCCTACGGATCAATTGGCCGTTATAAGCTTCTAGCACTTGTTGCGCTCCTCGTTGCGTCGGGAACTCCAAGAATCCATATCCTGCAGGATACCCCGTCACTTTATCTCGAATCAACTTGACAACCGGCTGCTCCACTGTGACATTCCCAAGCATTAGACAGTAACCTCGTAGAATGAATACAATCGAGTTTCCGACCTGCTGAAGCGAAGAGTGAGGCGATGAACGTTTCGTCCCAGTGCATTTGGATGTCGCCCATCCAGAGCGTCTTGCATTCCGTCTCCATGGTCGCTGGACGGAGAGCACTTTAGTCTCCTCGGGCGCTTTGACTTGTGTTTCAAAGTCCCCCTTTCTCCCTCACAACGTTGTGATAAGGACTCGCGACACAAAATGAGGCACAGAATGTACACTTGTTACCACGAAATCAGAGGGACCTTGTAGGAGTAGGGGAAAGTGTATACATGAAACGACGCGGTTAAAAATGGCTACACTTGTCTGTTGTCTGTTACGACCATGACCATCATGAGACTTCATTTTTTTCGTCGCTACTGCGTGGAAGACACGTGCTGCGTTGCCAGTTCGTCATGATTGCACCTACGCCACTGGGGAATACCAGCGATATGATGACCATGACATTGCGTGCGTCCATGGTTCGACGTAGCTCACTTGGTGTACCAGTGTCAAGTCTCATCTTCCCCCGATCAGCAGCCGACCGCAGCGAAGCCAACAAGCTCACCAAAGCAATGGAGGAGAAGTACGGCTTCCACTATGTCACCAATACCTTCACGCTGGGACCGCTTGTAGAGCTCGACTTCAAAGCTTACTACACGGAGACCAATCTAGCCCCGGCACTCTACGCCAGTCTGGTCTGCTGGCTCATCTGGATCGCACTCAGCACTTCCGACTGGGTTGGCTTCTACGACGAAGACCCCGACGTCCGAGCGGCCTCTGGACTGCGACTCTGGGTATCCGTCTTCATCTTCATCCCCGTGCCTACACTGGTGGCGTGTTGTCGCTCCCGGTACTTCATCGGCCATGAACAGACTCTGCTGTGTCTCATCGCACACTGCTTCGCTGCAGGAATTCTAGGCCAAGGTCTCATCAAGGCGGACGACTATACACGATTTTTTCTCAAAGACCTCAACTCGCTCTTCACGCTCGCGTTCCACGATGAGTCCCTTGGGGCCGAGGGCTGGGAAAGCTCCTTCTCAGGCGATAAACCAAGTGCCAGCCCAAACAATGCCACTCCGGTTTTGTTGGACGCATCGACCGAGTGGTGGATTTACGAGAATCTCGAATCTTCAGGACGAGAACTTGTCCTCACGTACATCAACCGAGGTATGTTTGTAGATGTCTTCACATGCTTGATATGTAAGCTTGCTAACACGGTGTTGCCTTGACTTCTTGCATAATATAGTGGCGATCCCAATGGCGCATTTGAATATGAATCTCTTACGACCGTTGCTTGTCCTGCTTGTGACGCCCCTATTCAAGCTCGATGCATTTCACTACCTGCTCCTGGCCTTTTCGGTAAACCTCGAGTTCTGCATCCTTGTTGCGATCCAATATCCAGCCTCAAGTTCGCCCATTTTCGTTGCCAACAAGTTCCTGCTAGTCTTCACACTCGTATGTGTGTCTGCAGTGCTGGTCTTCCGTGTACGCCAAACGGATCGCTTTCTCCGACTAAACTTTCTTCATGCCAAAATTGTCGAGGAGCGTGCACGCGCCTCGCATCTGCAGAAAGAGATCATCCTTAACGAGAATAAGAGCCTCAAGAGGATGCTGGAGGAGCGTGTCGGTGGCCATAGTGATGGTAGTCCGTTGGATTTTGACTCGCCCATGGCCAAAGTTCTGCTGGATCTGAAGGCCTTGCAGCGCGCTACCGAATTATCACCAGAACTCCGTGAAAATCTTGATGGGATCGTAACTCTCCTAATGCGAAAGGGTCAAAACTTGTTTGCTCCAGATATCCATGAACAACTCAAAATGAAACGCGATGGAGACTTGGACGGGGACATCAAATCATGGGCCACCACAGTTCTCGCCAACAAATCGTACACCCGCAACCGCAGAGCCTCAGCAGTCTTCCAAAGCAACGCCGAAAATGGTACTACTGGTAATAGCGGTGGAGCCAAGGATTCCGAAAGGAGCATGACAGCGGGTTCAGGCAATTCAAGCATCTCAATGGGATCCATCAGTAACAGCAGTGCTAACCGTGCTGTCGAAACTAGGCTCCACCCAGAAGTTACGGCACCGACGGATGAAATCCTGAATGCCATTGGAGAATTGATGGAGCGCGATGGCTGGAGTGTTGATACATTCGAGTAAGTTCCGTCTCCTTGCTCACGTATTACTCGTATTAGACCTGATCATTCACTTTCTTACTCACAGGGTGGCAAGGCTGACAAACAACAAGCCCATTTCGTTCATCACTTACATTGCCTTCGAGCAACACAATCTCTTCGAACTTTGCTCAGTCAACAAGGGCACGCTTGCCAACTTCCTTCACTTCCTCGATATCGGCTACCACCGGAATCCATACGTACGTATTTTGAGCACGCTATCACGTTGTTTGACGGAGTCTCTGTTATCTCGCAAAACTAAATGGGGCTTTTCGTTTGACTGCCATAGCATAACAACTGCCATGCAGCGGATGTCGTCAGCTCGGTCGAATATCTGATATCGGTCATGGATAACGGGTATTTGCAGGACTTGCTCACGTACCAGGAAGTCTTCGCGGCGATTATTGCTGCTGCTATTCACGATTTCAGACACCCGGGCAAAAACAACAATTTCATGATCAAAAGCGGTAGTGATTTAGCCATCGAGTTCAGCGATGCGTCCGTTCTGGAACGCATGCACTTGGCTGAAGCCTTTTTCCTGGCAAAAGACCCGCTTTTCAACATCTTCGTGGGATTTTCACCTGGCCAGTACAGCGAAGTGCGCAAAGCCATTGTGGAGATGGTCCTTTCAACAGACCTTACTGTCCATCTGCAACTTGTTGGTAGTCTTAAGACAGCGCTCATCTCACAGGACGACGACGAAGTGGAGCACTCTCCCATGTTGCTCATGAAGATCGTAATCAAGTGCGCTGATCTAGGTCACTCGTCCAAGGCACTCAAACTGCACGCACGCTGGTCCGACCTTATCATCGAAGAGTTTTTCTTGCAGGGCGACGATGAACACACGTTAGGGATGGACATTTCTCCTTTCATGAACCGCAACAGTGAGAACAGTGCACGCAACCAGGTCGGTTTCTTCGAGTTCATCGTCTTGCCGTTCTTCGAAGTCGTAGCTGAGGCAGTTTTCCGTCCTGAATTCAAGACCATCCTCGACCAAGCTCACCAGAACTACAAGTTGTGGAAGAAAGCCGACAACATGCAGATCAACTCCATCAAAGACATTTTGGACCAAGTATTGGACCCTGAATCAGCCAAAATCGCAGCTGCAGCAGCTAAAGCTCCAGCTGGGCACTAGACACGTCCGTAGGGACCTGTATTATGTCTGGAATGTTTCCGTCCGATCCAGAACTTGGAGTGGTCTCCATTACTCTCCAGCAACGCGAACAGCAGATAGAAGCACGATACGACGTGGCCCAGACACAGCAGCGCCCCCACTGTCCAAACCCCGTAACGGGTGCTCCGAAGCCATTGAGTCGAGTCTCCAGAGCCAAAAGTCTTCTCACGCGAGTAGATCCAGACTCCTACGAGTATCAAACCCACGAACTGGTTGAGTATCGATGCGGTGGGCGGTAGAATGATGGTCTCATGGTAAAAAAGACAAGATATTAGCAGAGGAAGCAGCGCAAAGACGTCCAGGGAAGGGTCGAACACGGCTGCTAAGTCCACAAGTAGCAACACCACTAACGCTCCACACGCTGCAAACCACGAGTACCGAGCGATGCTGCCGCTGGAGGAGACATTACTGATGTCTGGAGGGTCGAACACCGAGCGGTGAGGAGCGGAAGCCGCTTGCGCTGCACTTAACAAGTCGTCGTCGCTGTCGCTGTCGCTCACTGCCCGGATGATCATGGGATAGATCTTGCAAAATGAGGGTGTATACTTAGAGTCAGGATCCGTTTAAGTATACACTTGGATACACATTGCTGGAAATGAATTTGTAGTTGCTCTAGAGTTGTGAGAAGCATGAAGACCATGTTCGTGACAAGTGATTCATAGTATTGGGGAGGAGAGGTTGGTACATGTAGTAGAGGGCAGTATGTAATACAGTGAAGTAGAGCAAGTTGAAGTTGTTTAACATGTACCTCTACTTGTGACTCCCATCCGATTGCTCTTAGTATCAACTACCTTCGATGTGCTGCACACTGCAATGCCATCACTTGCACCCGGTGACTGCTTTTCATGCTGCTGGAGAAGTACAGTAAACACCAAGGCAATCGTATATCCACTCGTGATAGTTCCTGTCAGACGAAAGCCACATTACTGTATTCATGGAGACAAGGTCAGAATCCTGGACCATTGCACTTACCTCCTAGTCAAGGTCCAGATGTTAAACCTAACTTCAAGTTCCACCCGAACCAAGTCTAGTCGACAGCATGATGCCTAGCGCCAGCTTTGTCGGCAATCACAATGCACGAGCAATACAGTACCGAAATCGTACACAGTCGGTGGCGAGATGGATTCATCCGGTGTCAGCAGCACGTTGAAGTTTTGGTATCATACTCGTCATTCCGCATTTTGCGCCACATCGAGCACGTCGCAATCACTCCTGCAGCATGTTGCGCCGATTGTCACGTGGACAGCGCCTTACCACCTGCCGTCTGCGCCTCTCAGCCCGACGGGAGGTCGCCAGCTACACGGACGAGTACCGTCGCAGCCTCGAGAAGCCTGAGGAGTTCTGGGCCGAGGCTGCACAAGACATCGAGTGGTTCAAACCCTGGACCAAAGTGCTCGACACGTACGTTTTACGCTGAAGTTGATGTTGTTTTGTGCTAACAGACTGGTTGACTAGCACACGAGGCCCATCGTCGAGATGGTTCACGGGTGGCGAGATGAACACGTGCTACAATGCGCTGGACGTGCACGTGAACAACGGGCGAGGTGACGTCGTGGCCCTTCATTACGACAGTCCACTCACAAACACCAAGACTACTATGACGTACAGCCAACTACTGAAAGAAGGTCATCCCTACTGCTATACACTTTCGGTTCTTGTCTTATTGAGGTTATTGCTGCAGTGTCGACTTTTGCTGGTGGCTTGCAGAAGCTTGGAGTGAAGAAGGGAGACCGTGTGGTCATCTACATGCCAGCGGTGCTTGAAACCACTGTGGCGATGCTCGCATGTGCCCGTCTCGGAGCTGTCCACTCTGTGGTGTTTGGCGGCTTTGCAACTCTGGAGCTCGCTGCACGCATTGAAGATGCAACACCCAAGTTGATTATCTCTGCGAGCTGCGGCGTCGAGCCCAAGGGAATTATTGACTATGGCCCGCTGTTAAATGGCGCTCTTGACCGCTCAGCGTGGAAACCGAGCAAGGTTGTCATGATGCAACGCGATCTTTGTCCATTCCCGATGAAGAAGGGACGCGATATCGACTGGAGAGATGTGATGGCCATGGGCAGCCCAGTTGATGCTGTGCCTGTACTGGCAACAGATCCGCTTTACATCTTGTACACGTCAGGAACAACAGGCCGACCAAAAGGCGTAGTCCGAGATAATGGCGGTCATGCAGTGGCGCTCAAGTGGTCTATGCGCAATGTGTTTGACATTACCCCGGATGATACGTTCTTCGCAGCGTCGGATATGGGGTGGACGGTCGGCCATTCCCTCGTTGTTTATGGACCACTTGTACATGGATGCACGGTACAATGTTGACGCTTGGATGATCATTGTGTTTCTTCCTTATGTATTGAACTAACACTATTCTTGCTCTTAGTCGGTTCTGTATGCAGGCAAGCCTGTCGGAACGCCAGATGCCGGAGCATACTGGCGTTTGATCACAGAGTATGGTATCAAGTCAATGTTTACAGCACCTACCGCGTTGCGAGCGATCCGCAAGGAAGACCCACATGCTTTGTTTCTGAAGGACAAGAAGGAGGAGATTCGCAAGACCTTCAAGTATGCGCTCTACTACTTTTTTAATTGTCATGCTAAGTTGTACCTTTCCCTTTTCTGTTGCTCAGGTCAATGTTTGTGGCTGGTGAGCGTGGTGACCCCAAAACGTTCAACTTCTTCTCGGAGGAGCTTGGTGTACCATTAATTGACCACTGGTGAGCTCCCCATGACTACAAAATTATGTTCTTGTTTCTAAAGTCGAACTTGTATCTTGGGCAGGTGGCAAACGGAGACTGGGTGGCCGATCACTGCTCCGTGCCTTGGCATGCAAAATTATGATCTTACGGAGGATGGCCATCCGCGCATTAAAGTAGGATCGGTTGCTCGCCCAGTGCCTGGATGGGATGTTCAGCTACTGACAGCTGATGACGCCGACCCCGATGAACACCACGCACATAACCATGAGAACGAAGAGAAAGATGCCGAACTCGTGGTGAAACTACCGCTTCCTCCTGGTACGACATACGTTACATGTGTGCTTTGCAAGTGGAGTACTGATGACTTGTCATCGTTCAGGCGCTCTGACCACGTTGCACAACAACGCGGATGACTTCTATGCCAAGTATTTCAAGCGATTCCCGGGCTATTACCACACTGGAGATACCGGGCACATTGATGAAGAGGGATTTGTTTACGTAAGTGACTACTAGCACTATTTGAAGCCGATCTAACTCGTGTGTACTGATGATAACGAATTGACAGGTGATGTCTCGAACGGATGATGTTATCAACGTCGCGGGCCACCGTATCACTACGGGATCGATCGAAGAGGTCATTATTGAGATTCCTGAGGTTGTTGAATGTGCAGTGGTATGTGTTTACTTTAGTGTTGCGGCGTCATCTGTGAATTTCGGGGAAGTCTAAGCCTTTTGTTTGATGATTGCAGTTTGGTGTCACCGATGCCCTCAAGGGACACGTCCCGGTCGCGCTTCTGGTGATTGACAAGAAGATTGATCGTCCAAAGGAAGAGGTACGATAATTCTCACAACAGAAGCTGTCCGTACGGAAGCGAATCTGCAGCTAAAATGTTATTTCCGTGATGAACTGGTGTCAACAGATCATCGACCAAGTGGTTCGCGACGTGCGCGAGCAAATGGGCAGCTTCGTGTGCTTGAAGGATGTCGGCTTGGTAGATGCACTTCCCAAGACTCGCTCGGGCAAGGTTATGCGCGCGACGATCCAGGCTGTCGCTGATTCGACTCCATTCCGTATGCCGGCCACCATTGACAATGTTGCGGTTCTAGACGATATCCGCGGAGTGCTCCAGAAAATTGGCTACGCCAAGACGAAGTCCATCGTCGTGGGCAAGTAAATGCAGTGTATTGCAATGCAGCGGAGTGTACTACATGTAATGACTCAATTACACAGGAGCATTTTGCAGCGACGGTGCCGCGTACACAGAGGACAGCATTTGTGTGAAGCAGTTGTATTTGATGTGTGTCTACTTAAGCGATAATCTCTGAAGCGCATGGACATTTCTAGTATTGATGTATATTTCAAAGCGTGAAGGCGGAAAAAAATCAGCCTCTACCAGATCTAAGTACTTTTGTTTTCGTACACGCTTCATATCAACTACACGAAATACATCTTAAGACATTTGTCTAACCTCATTTCGAGGTGGAGATCAAAGATTCTGTTATCCTCTATTTAACACAAATTCATCTCCATGGATAGCTTAATTGTGTGGTTCCTCTCTCATTTCTGTGCACCGCATTTTCATTGACGAGAAGAGAGTGAAGGACGCTGACGAGAGGATAGTGCTAGAGATCATCTATTTGAACTCCACATTTTCAGCTCTTACTCATTTTAACGTTACCTCAATCAATTTTAATTTTTAAAATGCAAAAGCACTATCAGCCCAACTCCCTAGTTAATTAATGAGTATCAGACTGGCCCACTGTATGAGTATCAGTATCAAATTTCGGACGTAATCAAAATATTTGCTGAGTGAAACTAAAGTGGAAACTTTCGGATAATGCAAAATGTGAAGGGTTGTGTGACGGGGTCACTGCTTAGAGGAAG
>PCFV01000193.1:0-47491 GCA_002812785.1 Phytophthora litchii | reverse complement strand
CTGGATAGTTGCGCGAAGCGTGCTAGAGCTAGTAGCTAACTGACGAAATCAGACTTTGACTGCGTGTTTGTATGGAGTGTACCCATCCAACTCGATTAACTCCGGAATCAGAAAATCGAGTTGGTTAGTTTCCTCTTCAACGATGCCATCCGTCCCTTTTCGGTTCAAATTAACCCACACCTTGGATTATTGCAGCGGGGTGTCGTCCCTACCTCCACTGTCCTGCCTACAATCCCAGTCTCAATAAACCAATCGCGGCCGTACAGGAAGAACTAAGAGATGGCCGACCGCATGGACGTCAAGCTCGTGGCCTCGTCGCCATCCAACAAGCCCAGCAGCTCAGGCACAGCCAACTTCCGCACCGAGGAGATCCGCGGTGCGACATCGCTCCGTCCTTTACGTGATAAAATGGTGCTTAAACGGTGGTTTTATCCTTTTCGCAGGCTACTTGTTCAAGAAAACGCGTGAGGGCAAGTGGCAGAAGCGGTGGTTCGAGACCAATGGCTGTTTCCTCACGTACTACAAGGTGAGACTTGTTTAATCGCTGGTATTCTAGGTAAACATACTAATCGACGTTTTCACTGCAGAAACAAGGTCAGAAGCTGCTGGCGGCGCTCAATCTGCCGCAAGTCGGCGCTATCACGCTACTCCAAGAGGACCACGTTGGTGAGCTCCAGATCTTTTGCTATGTTTTAATTCAATCGGTTGACGAATTCGCTGTTTTTATCTGCTGGAGCAGATGGCCCCGGCCTCTTTACCATCGAGCTGAACGAGCGTGTGTACACGATCAAGGCACGCTCTCATGACGAAGCTGCGTTCTGGGTGGATGCACTGCTGTGGCGTCAGGCGGGAGGTCTCGTGACGCAAAAGTCCCCGGACGTGAGCAAGCAGAAGGTCGGCAACATCCAACCGGCCGATAAGTTAAATAATGCAGCACCGTCAAGCCCCACCAGCACCTCCACCACCAGCTCCATGCACGTGGAGATGGCAAGCAAGCAGCATGTGGACGTGAAGACCGCGGACCCTGATAGTGTGGGAAAAGATGGCGCCCCGTGTGCGGCCTGCTGTGTCGTGCAATAGACGTCGATGACGAACAAACTGCTGACGGCCGCCATTTATATTCCTGCGCTTCCTGTTGCCTGCTCCCCGGATCCTTCGTGCTCCGCCCGCCCGCAATGCGATATAGGCCCACACTGTTCGAGAGCTACGCGTCGCATCAGCTATTATATTAGCACAGCTGCCCCTGAAGGAGCTAACACACAAGAATTGCAATCTATTCATGCTAACCCACACTGGTATTTGTTGTGTAGATCGACAAGGACCAAACGTCCAACACTAGTGTTGCCATGTGATGAACTGACAACTATACGCCCAATTCGTGCAGGTAATTTGCTGGAGAAGGATCACGCCCAAGCATATCAACTAACAGAGCGTTGGGGTCCTTAGCACCTCCATGTTCCATCAGCTGTCTGTACAATTTCTCGCCCGCTACACGATTCAATGGACCCTCGGAACCAGCAAAGTTTGTGTGCCAAATATCTGCAGCGAACACGCGTGCGTACAGGTAGCTGTAATAGCCGGCACCATAGCCGATAAGATGACCAAAGCGCGTATGCCAGTACGTTCCATCCACGTGGGGCACCAATGTGCTTGAGTTCTGCAGCTCGTGCAACATCCGCGTGGTCGTAGGAGGGCTGCATGGCAATGGCTGTTCTTCGAAGAGCTGGAGGTCCAGCATTGAGTACAGGCACTGGGTTTGTGTATCCATTGCGGCGAACATTGTCTTGGAAGCTCTCAAGCCCTGCATCATAGCAGCCGGCAATGGAGCACCTGTCCGATAGTGGTGAGCGAACTCACTGACCACGCGGTAATCCCATGCGAAGTACTCGAACAGGTGCGATGGAGTCTCCACAAAGTCTAGTGTCGCGCGTGTGCCGGAGAGGTGCTGAAACTCAGTACGAGATAGCAACGAATGCATCGCGTGGCCAAATTCGTGGAAAAGTGTCTCCACTTCAGCATGTGTCAGCAAGGATGGACTGTCCGGCGCGGGCTTGTTAAAGTTGCAAACGAGCGCCACAATAGGTTTCTGGTACGATGTGTCACTCAGGCGTTTGCCACAGCGAATGGTGAAGTGAGCTGCATGGTTGTACTTGTTCGGCCGTGGATACAGATCGAAGTAGATGTATCCCAGAGTTTCACCATTCCGATTGAGTGCAAGCTTAACCACATCTTCGTGCCAGTGCTCGCTAGCATTGAGCATGGGTACTTTCTTCAGTTCCAGGCCAAACAATGCTGAGCACAGCAAATGCAACCCCTTCAGACAATTTTCAAGTGGAAAGTAACCAGAGATCACACGCGAGTCGATGCGATGCTTTTGGGCCTTGAGCATACCCATGTAGTACGGTAAATCCCACATGTACACCTGATTGACGGAGCGGCCTTCATGCTTATGTTTTGCATCCAGCAAAAGTTGCTGCTCCATATTTGCCTGACGGTGCAATTAATACGAAAGTGTAGTTAATACCACAGATACACGATAGCAGACAAAATTTACTAGTGTGTCACCAAACCTTTGTCATGAGCTGTTTCGCAATGTCCTCTATGAAGTTTTCCACTGCCTCTGGGGATCCGATCATGCGGTCACTGTGATGCCAACAATGAACACGGTTTTTATAGTTAGACCAGATTTCAAGGTTAGGCCAGATCTCACACCATACCTTGTTGCCAGGTGGGCATACGTAGGGAATCCCAAAAGCTGAGCCAGTTCATGTCGCTTCGCCCGCAGCTTATCTAGAACCGAAAGGTTGTCCTTCGCGCATGAGTTGGCGGCAATGTACATATTCCGTCGAACTTCAGGATCTCCAACCCATTTCAAAATTGTGTTCATGACGTGAATGTCCGTGGGGACTCTTAACGTGTCACGACTCATCCACTTGCGTTCACACACCGACGTGATGCTGTGCGGCATACCACGAATGACCTTCGCTGGTACCTCGACATACTCTCTAGCACTGTACATCGTAGACTGGAACTGCATGCTAAGCTGTGTAATCTCGTTCTGCAATGAAATTACTCGCTGCCGGTCTGACCGCGACAAATGGATACCATCACGCTCGAATTCGTTGCGGAGCAGAATTCCCATCCGTCTCTGCTCCGGCGTAAAGCTTTTCATGCCAATGTTATCTTCCGTCACTGTCTTCAGCGATCGATACAATTCCACGTCAGCATTTAAGTTCTGGATGAAATCTGACAGCTCCGTAAAACATTCACTCGCAGCTCGCCGGAAGTTCCTGAACCACAAAGATCACGTTAGTATGCACTAACTTGATAAATTTCCACTAGTCTCGTACTCGTTCGGATGTACGTTGCGACAGAGCTCCGCAGCGTCAATGACCGAGCAAATGGCATTGGAAATGTCGTCCAGAGTGCGCAGCGTCTGCAGTCCTGGAGGTGACGCTGCAAGCTGCAATAGTAACAGAAATGAGTATATTACTAGTGCGCTATCATAGTAGTGCTCTAATACCTCTTGTCGAAGCTGATGACATTGCAGCTTGACGTCCCGTGTGAGTCTTGGGAAGTCCGATGGGGTGTGCAAATCCGGAAGCTGGAAGAGTCCTGGCTTAGCCTCGGAGATCGAACTCACGCTCGCAGCTGCAGAGACGCCCTCGGGGCGGCCTGGCGTCCCAGCAACGGACAAGAAGCGAGTGAGTGGGCGTCGCCAATGTACAGGTCTGAGAGGCAGCATGGTCTCCTCTGCCCTCGCTTGTCAATTCCAGAGTGACGACGCAATTAGCAGGTCGGATGGTGAGATACTATCTTGTGACATATGCGTTGTGATAGGAATTTGATATTGACTAATTGGAGACGGATACGATGTGATTTTGGACGAATCAGAAGTGACAATGATGGACGCTTCGATTTGAACAAATTACTTTTGCCCTGTTGAAGGCGTGTGCAATGCTGACAGCACACGACTGAGCTTCTCAATGACGAAGACTGGGTCTGCTTCGTACACGTAAATTCCAGTGGAGCTGGCGATCAGCAGTTCGGGTACTCCGTCGTGGTTGACATCTCGCCATAGGAGACTGTAGATGGCACCGAATGTCTCCAAGTCCCAGTGGCTGCGTGATAGCCGTTGCCACTTTCGCTGTGTCAGCGAAGCAGATGGAGTATCTCGATCTGGTACTGCGATATCCTCCTCTTCGTTCCAAATGTTGTGCGAGCTGTCAGGTGACGTTGGTGATGCAGATCCAGCAGGAGAAATGGACCTGTCGACATCTGACGTGACCAAGTCTTTCGTTGCGTCTTCGTGAACGGCGTCTTGCGTGCTAACGTCCGCGCGATCATCTTTGCTGACTTCGCCTCTCATTTGCTTGTATGCCAACATGATTTGGCTGTCTGTACCGAGCAGGAGCTCAACTTCCCCATCCTGCCACAAGGCCCAATATACAATAGAGATTAACGGGTTGTAATCAGTGTGCAATTGTGTGACGAAATGGAGGCTTACCAGGTCAATATCAGCGGTGATGCCTGCGAAGATCGAATCGAAAGTGTCCGAGTCCATTAACACTTCGCCGCTTCGTTCTCCATCGGACGACGTACTAAACAAGTCCTCGTACACCACGGCCTGGCCGATTGCACATGACACTAGCAGATTACAGCACCATGTACAATCGGTTTCATCTGGTGTTGCAGTCCGTTTAGGAAAAAGAGCCATGGACGTCACAGGTCCGTTCAGCTGCAGGTCCTTGGTCTTGAATGGACCGCCCAGGCATCGCCCGTGTATCTGTCCATGGCATACGCGCACCAGCCTGCAATGTAGCAAGGACAACAGTAAGTATCTCTGAGTGGCTTTTCGATGGAATGAATTACCCGTCAGCACAACCGAAAGCGATCCAGCCTTGGTCCCTCTCAGGCGGCGTGAAGATATCCACCGCCAGGATCGTGTGCGAGAACGTCGCAAGTTCGGGGAAGAAAGCTGCGAACTGCTCATTATCCAACCGTGAGCAAACCGCAGTAGAACCGAGTGTTGAGGTTTCCTTCTCGTTCTCAATATATCCAAATGCCATTACGGAGTCTGTGCAGCACACCATCACGCCGTAGAAGACGTCTCCACTCGTCCCCGATGCTTGTATACTGAACATGCACGTAGGGGCTGCCTCCAGTTCAAATTTCCCGCAACCAGAAGCTTCAGCAGCTTCGTCATTTTCAAGGGATCCATGCTGAGGAGCCAACACTTGGAGGAACAAGGCATCTCCAAGCGCATAAGCAACTGCCACTCGCGACTGACGCGTCATTGGTCGATCAATAGCAGCACACGCTACTACATCTGCATTTCCAGTTCGAAGCGCGTCCACCTCGAGCTTATGCAAGCTGTAGCCTCCATCTCCGTAGCCCAAAAGTGACACACATCGATCTGTTGATACTAGAGTGTAGCTGTCGATACAAACGACATCTAGTCAACAATAACACACACTAAGTTGAAAAGGAGATTGCGCACCTGTGGGAAGACACAGAGCTGAGTGTGTGTAGATTAGGGGCCCCGCTCGGGTACGCGAAGAAGCGCCTCTGGTGGAAGCGCATCGTGGAGGACGCACCTGCTAGTCAGTAATCCGAGGGAAATTAATGCCAGCGATGAAGTTGAAGCATCTTCCGCGTAGGAATTCGGCGATGGTCTCGTTGGACGCTGGACCTCGCTTCGTGACTTCAGCGTTAGGCAGCGAAAGCCTCACACGCCGTCACACCATCGTCTGAAATGTTGCCGCCGATAATAGCCTTGTGTCTGAAGCGAGTCCAGAGGTCCTGTCCATCGCTGTCCTGCATCCTATCATCGATACAGTGCCGGCCGTCGTCTCTGTTCAACGCGAGCACGTGAAATGTGCGATGCTATTATAGCGCGTCGCCAATGCAGGCAGCAACTAATAAGGCACTCTCTCGAAGACCATCGCCGCTATCTTGGCGAAAACACGAAGACATACGTGAAATCATTCAATGACATAATTTAGTATACTCGTCATGATAAAGTTTCCTCGGAGTAACGTGTGTTTTCCGCGTGTACAACTATTTACTAAACTTTTTCACTATCCTAGTCCTGTCTTGCTTTCTCCTTCGAGTCGGCTGCCTCTCTCGAAGATTCTCAGCCAGACAGTCAACTGTCTGCTCGTTTTGTGTTGGGCTACAGCGGCGAAACCACCGTCTCTGTCGCCACAGTCCTTGACCACGTTTGCTGCCTTGGACACCGGCCGATATATAAAGGATATATACGTCTTCCTCTACCTCCTTCCATGGCTCAGTTCCGTGCCAAGCTCATCTTCTGTCCCAAGAGTCCAGGAGGCTACGAGACTCTGAGGCTC
Source organism: Phytophthora litchii (assembly GCA_002812785.1). Classification (NCBI taxonomy): domain Eukaryota; phylum Oomycota; class Peronosporomycetes; order Peronosporales; family Peronosporaceae; genus Phytophthora; species Phytophthora litchii. The sequence continues at coordinate 41,138 of PCFV01000193.1, read as the reverse complement.
AAAAGACTCGGCCAGCTCAGTCGTAGTTGAGCATGTCCTCTGCAAACAGTGGAAGGGGTCGTCCCGAGTCGTTGAGCAGGCAGTCCATACCATAGGACTCGGTCCACTCCATGAGAGACATCTCTCGTGACCGTTGGTTCTGGATCTTGGACATCGGTTCCAACATCATGTTGGGCTGAGGTTGCCGAGGCTGCGGGGGCGGAACTGGAATCTGCTCCAGCTGGGCCACGAAGTTGTCCGACATGACGTTCGCAGGTGGAGCAACTGGCATCCTCGGCACGGACACTGGTCCCTCGTTGATCTTCATGCGCTTGGGAGCGCGTTGAGCCGGCATCGACATCGGTGCCTGGTTGTCCTGCAGCAGACTCTTGACAAGTCCCGTGAGGTCCGAGAGTTGGCCCATGAGCTCCGACACTTGGCCCTGCAGGCTCTGGACCGACTGCTTGAGTGTCTCGACTTCCTCATGGTCGGGCGACGCTGGCTCCGAGTACGTCTTGCGACGGATCTGAGCCATGAGCTCCTGGCGACCGCGCACGAACTTCTCGTGGTAGAACTCCCACCAGTTCTTGCTCTCGTCCTCCTCCGTGGAGATGACGATCTCGTCCTTCTTGTGCTTGCGGAAGCCGTAGAAGTTGAGCTGACGCACGAAGCTGCTGAAGTTGTTGTGCTTGAAGTAGCGGGGAAGCATCGTCTTGGCGAACTCGCGCGGCAGCTTGATGATGAACGAGGAGCCGCTCTCGCTCCAGCACGCCACGGCCGGCGGCGAGCTCTCGATCATGTCGTACGTCTTCTGCAGGAACACGGGCGCCGCCGAGGCGCCTCCGCGGCCGTCCGAGCCCGAAGAAGCCGGTCGCTTACGCATCTTGTTGTCTCCCATGCTGACTTGGTTGGAGTATGCTCGTTTTCTTCTATTTTTTCTCGCGACGCGCCTGTCTTGCTTGGCTCGCGGTGAAAGCGGAAATGAGCCTGAAGCAGTGGGCGTCTAGGAAATAACATTCTGACCACATCGCAACCTACCCCTTGGCACCATTCTTTGCGACCGATTGGCCGTAAAGTTTCCAGCCAATGGATGGGCGTCAAATGCAGGACGCTGATTGGACTCGCTAATTGGCGTGCTACAACGATACTTAGTCAAAGTCAGCGTTTGATCATGCGGCTGACAATTCAAGGTCGAACATGCTACAACGATACTTAGTCAAAGTCAGTGCGGCTGACAATTCAAGGTCGAGCGTGCAGGTACTAGCCAACCAACAGCATAACCACCGTGCGGTGTTTGCTATCCCCTCCAAAGCATACTTGTTTGCTCCAAGCCGTTGTATAGGCGCAGTGATCACCATTTCGTCGGTTTGGCCCGCACGATCGCCTGCCTCCAGTCTGTTCTGCCTCGCTCGCTCGGTCCCGCCAGTGGCAGACCATCAGACGCATAAATACGCTACAGATCTTTCGGTGCAGTATACTGGTATCTACGTGCCATACGATACGAGTGCTTTCACGAAATTTCGGTGAGAACCTGTCAACGGATCTGGTCCTACCAGCGTCGTACGCCGACCAACCCGCGAGCGATAGTAAACTACTGTGCATGGTATGCATTTGGCCATTCGCAGCCATCACTCGAGCTTTGGCCCACCAAGAGATTCGCGAGCCTTGCGCTCGCAGTATGCGCAGGACGAGAGGTGCGTCGCATGATCCACTGGAATTGGCAATTCGCCGCAGAAGAGCTGGCTATCGCTGACGAGAGACGACGCGATGCCCTGGAGTGATGCCTGCCTTGCCAAGTGTGTTGTGGCGCCGCTACGCCCTGCCAATCCGACACGCCTCGCACTTAAAGCGACAGCTGCGGGTCCGAGAACAGGCGTCCGCGGCGTAACAAGCGGCGGCTACATCACGGTCACTGAAGGCTTCGCTGGTGTTCTATTCGCGGCTTGCGGCGCTAAATCCCTGTATTTACTGTCCTTGGCCATATTTACGGTAACTCGCGATGTTTTAGCGCATCCCCAACCCAATCGCCCATCTTGTCCTCACTTCTGGGCCAGAAGTTCTGGCGGACATGTCCCAAAGAAACGCAAAAGGCGTGGGTGGCTGCTGAAAATTGCACTGTTAAGTTTACGAAGTATCCATGCCGCCAAGCAGAAGTATCGGGCTTTAAGGCTCTTGCGAGATACTTGTACAAGACAAGAAGCCACTGAGCGTACACAGGTACATGATGCCGAAGAAAAGAATTCCAGCGGAATTCTTGCACTCGATAGAGGCCTACGGGTATTAAGCTGTACAAGGCGATTCAGGCTCCTTGCCCACCAAATTGGTGGCACCGCGGTCGTAAGCAAGGTACTATCCACACGCCAACTGTATTCAACCTAATTTCAGTTTTAAATGAGGTAAAGTTGAGGTCTTGAAAGGGTCACTCCGTGCAATGGAGTCACCCATTCAAAGCTGGGGTAGCACCATTGGTGATAGCTCCAAATGTGCGGAGTCGGCGGCCGCGTTCACGTTGCTGCAGTTCATGCCGGTGTGTAGCAAGTACAGTCAACTGGCGGAGCCGACTTTCTATAAAGTCGGTCGATCCTACGTCACGGCTTGGATACTTCGTCAACTTACCGGAGTAAATTTCGGCAGCTTGCAATCTTGCGTTTCTGCGCGACAGATGTCAAGCTAGGCATCAGATCATGATCGGGAGATTCATGACGTCGTCGTTTGCAGCGATGCAAGCAATTCGTGCTGCCTAGAATTGCCGACTTGTGGGCTCTGACGTGTGTTACTCTACTAGCGTATTTGCACTGTGCTTGGATGCTGATTGTCACTGACGGTAGTGCCAACCTCTGTGGGCATCGCGTTGTGCATAAGTACTCCAATTAATCCCGACAATAACTACAAGTCGAATTTGACTGCATGTAGAGTTCACTTCTGTGTCGAAGACGTGCTATCGCACTGTGAAAGCAAAGCAATTCTATTCCTCAGACTTAACTGTAAATCCTTGGTGACTGTAAAGACTATGAGAACAGATTCTGGAAAACCACCTTCTTCTTTTTGCCGACTGGTTTCTTTGAAGCTGAGGCAGTGGATCCCGATGTGACCCCAGGAAACGCGGCAGCAGCGCCGTTGCCGCCAACACTTTTCGCCACCTTCCGCTTTTTCTCGGTCTACAGATATCAAGCAACAATATTGGCTAGGTAAGTAACAGCATCCAGCACAAAACAAAAGATGAGATAACTACTGCAACGCAGACTTACCGGTGCATCGACATGAGAGAAGATACCGCCTGTCTTGCCACCAATTTTCTTGGGCTCGCGTGGCGTCGGGATGCGGTGTTTGGTTTTGTCCAGAGACAAAATATCCTGAACCGCGGCAAAGTTGTCGATTGAGCCAACATTGTCGGCGCGATTCGCCTCCATCTCGCGCTGTCGCTTGCGAATCTTATCCTTGCGCGATGTAACCACACGCACAAAGCGCGACTCCTCAAACTCTTTCTTCTCAGCGTCTTCGCGAGCGATTTCCTTGTCCACGACACTAGAGCCGCTGGCCAATATTTCCGTCGGACGCTCGCTAAATTCTTCACGTAATTCTGCCAGAATAGTACTCTTCTGCAATCGCTTACGATTGCGTTCCTCCTTCTTAGCCTGTTTAACCTGAGCACGCTCCTCCTCCTCGTATGGCACGGCCGCCAAGCGTGGTGCGCGGTAAATGCCATCTTTGGTGCTAGAGCTACCCTCATCTCCATCCTCGCCGTAGTCCTGACCATCTTCGGCAGCAAGCTGGTCCGGGTTGGGGGCGTAGTTTAACGATTCGTCGAGGCCCTTACCGCCGGACAGCGCCACCTTAAGCATTTTGTCCACCTGGTACTTCATTTTACGGTCCAGCGGGCGAATACGCTCCAGCAACGTGCGGTAACGCACTAACTCCTTGAACACTGGGTGGTCCTTAACCTTCTTAGGGTCCTCCAGCTGCAGCAGCACAACAAGATCATCAATCCAAACGTTAGAGAGTGATATTCCATCGTATGTCGTATTGCTCGTTATTTACTTTGAGCAGTGCGAAGAAGAGCTCCATCTTGGTGTACGTCAGTAGTGCGTGGTTCTTCACCTGCAGATAGGTCATACCAGACTCAGTGGGCAGCTCCATCTGAATTAAAAAACATCAATAGCATTTAGCCTCCAAGCATCAGAAAGACAAATAATGCAAATAGGCAGGATACTTCTACCCGACACACCTCCACTGCAACGTCCACGTCGGCCACTTTGCCATGCACTTGGGCCACGTCGTCCTTCAGTCGATCCATGGGGTGCTTCTCTGTTTAATATCATCACCAAAAGTCACGGACAAGACACAATAATTTAGCCACAATATTTCAAGACGCAGACAAAGACAGCCACCCGTTTGCATTGAGCAAAGGGCTCCACACACAGAGGAAACGCACCTCCTTCAGTCGCCATGATCTAGTGTATTTGTCACTGTCTGAACCAATGACTCGTTGCTATATTTTGACCAATAGCATCACTGAAGATAATAGAGCTTGTTTTAACCAATAAGAATGAGATGGAATCAGATCTGAACCGACGAAACGACGCGATCATGTTACAGGTAGCAATTTTTTCCAATGGACCCGGAGCATGTCGCGTGCTACGCAAAGGCACAAGTGGAGCTGCGCGAGTTGTTCCATGACCTCGAATGTAATGGTCAAGTGAGCACCGCAGAGCTGCACCGGTCGCTGATCCCGTTTACGGCTGGAGACGTCAAGCGTGACTTGCTAGAGCTGCTGGCAGAGCTCAAGACCAAGCGCCAGACGCTTGATGAGACCGAGTTCATACGCGTTATGTGGCGCAAGATGTATCTTGCGAGTGCAATTGACGCATCGAAGAGCAGGACTCCAAAAGAGCACAAACACATCAACGTCTCACTCGCTCACGTCATCGTGTCCGTCAAACGGCGTCAGCAACTCCGACAGTTCGCCAGCTATTACACGAGTCGTGGCATATCCGGCGCTGACCATTTAACGTCATCGCCCAAGGGAGTGACTTCTGAAAAAACGAGTAGTACACCACCAAGTTCTCCATTGCAACCGCTCGGTCAAAAAACACTGGGGTTTTCCCTGCAAGCTCTCGCACAGCCTTCGACTGACAAAAGCGGATCCAATAGTTCATTGGAGTCGATTGTAGCACTGCGTCGACGGCACTCGCCGTGCTATGATGTTATTGCTTGTTTCTTCGATGCAGATCTGCGCCAGATGCGGACACGTACGCTGTTGACTAAAACGCACAGTGCTGAGGTGCGCAACTGTACGAAACTCTACTGTCTGTTGTTCTCTAAAGAAAGTGGTAACTTCGTGCTCGCAAGCACATATTTTGGAGAGAAAGCACGATGTAACCATCAAAACGAGAAAGATGAGTATGGCATCACTACGGAATCGGAGAACGAGCTGCTTTCAGGGTCTTCCCTGTATCGCACGTTCACCTGGTCGGACAGAGACGATCAAGGTCTGCTAATGGTCCGCATGGAAGAGTACGATCACAGCATCATTATATGTAAGGCCCTACTGATTGAGCTGAGATTGTTGTGACGTAGGATGGGCCTGCGAAATATCATTGTAGGTGCTTCCAATAGGGCGTCCTTCGCAGCGAGTACAGGTCGCAAGTTGCATCAGTGGAGGGCTCTTGAACCATATCGAGTTCTTGAAAGTGACATCTCAGAGGAACTCAGATCCTTGCAGCGTCAGCACACTAGTTCCGCTTGTGAAAGGCACGACGCAAAGGATTGCAGCGATAGAGACGGTGAAGAGCAAATTGTGTCAATAGGAACTGGCGTTAGAATGCTAGACGCAGATCCAGCAGGTGATTGTTTTGGTTTGCTAGGTGGGAGACCACTACTTGCGCGGACCAAAACAATCACTGATGTTGGGGGTCTCCGGCAAATCGTTGCAGGCGAGAATTTCTTCATGGCAACCTCGTCTTCAGGCGGACTTTACAGTTGGGAAAGTTGTCCAAGTTCAGCGCCTTGGTCGTTAGGTCGAGGTTGTGTCACTCCTGAGAGAGTGCCGTGGTTTACTCCACCGGAAAAGGTATTCCGTGTTGCCTGTGGTACTCACCACGCCTTGGTACTAACTAGCAGTGGGGTTTACGCTTGGGGGTCCAACATCTATGGACAACTCGGACTGGGAGTTCATTGTTCCGCCGCTGATCCGCAGACATCCGAGCCGGCGCCAGTGTGTCTTCCTGCTGATTGTACGTTAGTACTGGACGTCGCATGCGGGGATACCCACTCGGTTGTGCTCTCTGCATCAGGTCAGGTGCTCACTTTCGGGTGCAACTGGGAGGGCCAACTCGCCATCAATGAAGAACAAATTTCCAACGATATTGCTGCCACTGGATGCGCATACGAACCATTGCCGGTGTTTCTGCCTCTGGAAACTGAGAGACGCGTTTACTTAATCGTCGCGGGCTCGCAGACGACAGTAGTTGCCGCCACAACAGGACAAATCTTTCAATGGGGTAAATGCGTGCCCAGTGGGGTCGATGGAGTGTGCGGACAAATAAATCGCGTGTTGCCTGAGGATCTCAAGACTATCTGTGACTGTGACGGCGATTCTGCACCAGGACCTGTATGGCAAAACATCGCCATTGCGGATGGTTTAATTGTCCTTACACGGCATGCAACCCCAGACAACTGTACGTCTGAGTACCCAATTGCGCGGCAGTGATTCACTGTTGTAATGTTGTTAGTGCTGCTACATTGATAATCATTTCACACTACCACCCTCAATTTTGTCGGTATCTAACTATTGAGGTAGTCTGTTGCTAGTTTCACGATTTTCAGTGAAAACACTGTCAGGCCGGCGGCATACGCATACACATCTACCATTGAATTTGTATCACATATCGTAACCACCTAGGAATGGCTAGCCAGCGAAGCTACACAACCAATATCTTCACTCAACACTGGTAAGCACACTGCTTAGTAGCGACGCTTACGGCCATTGCACTTGGACGACGGGGCCGGCGTGACCTCGGGAGTCTCAGCTGACGAACCCTGTGTCGTCGGCGAGTTGCCGCTCGACGGGCTGTTGGAATCACCGCTGGACGGACTGTTCGAATCACCGCTTGATGTTGTCTGCGAGACATCACCCGTTGACGACGAAGTTTGCGAGCTCTTCTTTTGCGATGAACCACCGCCTCCTGTGCCCTTCAGGGGAATGCAATCCTCTGTAGTGCCACGCAACAGATAAGTTAGTGAATCGTAGTAGACGAATACAGAGCAAGAAACTTACTGTATGATTGCCACACGGTCTTTTTGTTCAAACCCTGGAAAGCCAACCAGTAGAAGCGCATCTGCTTGCAACCACCGTCATCACAAGACGAGTAGTCCACGGGGAATACAGACTTGATGTCCTGGTTCTCGTTGCCGTACTTGACGAAGCAGTCATCCTCGTACAACACCTTCTTGTCATCCAGCCAAATCTCACACGGGCCGTGGTGGACAAGAGCGCGAGAGAACGTGGCCTTGCCATCCGTCGGAATGGGCTGCGGCGTACCGTCCGGGTTCGTGAAACCACAGTCAGCGCCGTAAACTGACGTGTCATCCATGAGTGTCTTCAGGTCCTTGAAGTTGTTCGCGGTTTTGAGGGATTTGAATACGTCCACACTGCCCGGGTTGTTGCCATCCCATTTGTCGTTGGGCCACACAGGGTCGATCTGCACGATCCACGCCGAATTCTTAGAGCCCTTGAACTGGGATTCTGGGATCAACATGTAGCCGTGAGCGTCGGCGCTTGGGATAGAGGCCACCAGGAGAGCAGCAGCAGATGCGAAAGCAGTAGCAGTAAGCATCGTAAAGAGTAGTAGGATGTAGCGAGCTCAAGTCTACCTCGAGGAAAATTGAGAATGGCTCAAACTCGTCCAGGGCGAGATGACAACGAGATGCAGGGACTCGAGTCGGGCTCCTACAGAGTTGCCATGGAGTCCCCGTCACAGACTGTGACTCACTTGGTGCTGGGTAGCTTGTACGTAATGGCGAAACACATCCTCAGATGGCAAAATCTCAACAGCAAGACAAGCCTAGAAGATTGGGACAGACCCTAGTAGAATCCACAGTCATTCAGACGATATCGGGTTTTGCATAAGGTAGGGAGATTCTGGCTCAACGTCACGCGAGGTCAATAGTCTGTTACCTAAATCAATTCCGACACGCATTATATTGACTTGTACATGCCCATACAGAGGAACTAAAGGATTGAACATAGCGTACGAAGTCCATAAGCTTTGCAGACTAAAAGGATAGTTTTGATCAAAATCGACTTTCTTGACCTTGTTGTTCGTGCGGCTGGCCTCGTTTCTGTGTTCATGGTTGACCACCAAAACGTGCGCATTGTGGTTCGCCTTTACAAGCGTTGGGGCGATTTCAGACGCTTTGCCAGAGATGGATTCGAATGCTGTTGCATCCAGCATTATTTATAATGACAGAGGCTAATCACAAGCTCTGCATTCTCTTGGTGTACGGCGAACGCTGCCTGCAGCGTTCTTGTTCAAGAATCAAAGTAATCCGTAAATGCGATACCAGTAATTGTCAATTATCCATACTGTTTTCGAGCAACAATCGCATCCACAGAACTGGTGGTGTGCTGATGTTGTTGAAGAGTCTCACCACCTGCTCTTGGAGAATCATAAAGCAAAGTGTAACGATCATTTTGCTGTTCGTGTCCACATCGGCTTCTTCAAGACAAATTTTAAACATTCTATGAGGCACGGAGTACAGAATCAAAAAGTACAAATGCTTGTAGCAATAAGCGCAAGAGTTTGGAGTGACATATCTATGGGCATAGCATCGGTTAGTCGAAGACAAGTTAGTAGAGTGCTCATGACTGTCGATTGTATGGAGCAACACGAACTTTTGTTTCCCATAGTGGCGATGGTTGTCCGCGTTGTACAGTACAATTATACCAGTCTTTGTAGGGCGTATAAAGTAACAGCTATTTAGAGCACGAAAAGCACCAACTGCAACCTCGAATACGGGCACAAGGCGGGCTATCCGTCGTAAACTTCGTTGGTTAATGATAATATAGGTCTGCTCACGTTGACAAGAATTGGGTAAAGGTTTACTGGTAAATTGTGTTGGTTAGACTGCAAGTCTTGTGTCCTGGAAGAAGATACTTTAAGTGCGATTCGCTAAAAAAGGATACTACTTCCTGCGTGACACAGTATTCAAGCCTGAAATAATGGCGTCAAAAGATCGATGCTTGTTTTCACGAGTGAACCATGTCAGTTGCACCATGAGAAAGAGATTAGGTAGCCCTGACTTCGTGCATTTCACCGCAGATTGTTTGAAATGTTGTTCCATGCGATAGCGAACTTGGTTGACTTGACGATATCCACGTCGACCCTCATACACCGCAAAAGAACCTTCAAATTGCGAAACCGTTAGGTGATGTCCTGGTTGGTATCGTTCTTCCTCGCTCCTACCACATCTTTTCGCCCGACAGTAATACTATGTCCAGGAAAACCACTGTGGTGAGTCTACAAATGATACTGAAAATTGCGCAAAGTTCACGGACATCTTCAGTAAACACCGCTATCACCCTCGTTAAATCCTTGCGTCATAAGCAGAACTGATAAATGATTACGCGTTATACATACTGTACTCAATAACCATGTACACAAGACTACACGGTATGACTGCATCACAGTAGAACTCTCATACTCTTGTGCGCCAGACGATTGTGGCTAACGTGGCGGACTTACAGTAAGTCACGCATTATTGTAGCTGAGACTGCTGCATGCGGTCGTTGAAGATGTTAAGCTTGAATTTTCCGGTTCACACAAGCTTGGGCTAAAACGCAGCTGTGGAGACTCTTTAGCTGCTTAATTGTTTTTCGAAGTGTGATGTCCATGGCAAGCTTGCGAATTAACTATAGTAGAAGCTGCACCTTGGATCGGCCTGTGGTATCCTTGTAGACTCTGCTGTTGGATGGAGAGACCCAAGCAGACATTGATCACTGTCTTTGCGGTTGTCTGAAGCTCAACATCATTAGTGTGAGTCAGCGAGACGTACTCAATTCGTAAGAGTACAATTTATGGATTTGGTACTCCAAAGAGCCACCTGAATTCTTATCGTGAGTTGGATCCAAGGATCCCAGCCAGCTCTGCACGATTGAAACACCATTTCGTACGTTAACAGTTATGCGCTTCAGTAAACAAAATCCATCGGAAGCAGTCACCACTCGAATTTCCTTGGCGTTTATGTGTGCTCGGTACATGTAGTTCATATACTTATGTTATGCATACAGCGTATCACTCCGGCAAACTCTATCACAATTACACCGCCACTTCAACACCAGTCGTCGTCAAAATATTGATAAAGACTCACAGACATTTGTAAACCTACCATGACAATGTCATGCCAGTACTGCCGATATGCAACAAAATCGTTGTCGACTTCGATCAGGGGGCTTTTTGTTCTATTGTTTTAGTCATCGAAATTGTCATGCTCTGTGTTGTTACAACATGTATAGTGGCAAAGCGCTGATCCGATATAGCAGCTTATTCGAAGTACTGTTCATTCAAACACCAGCATTGCTTTCACACCACGGCGACCTTCGCAGTATTGCAATGCCTTAGGTAGCCCACTGACACCACTCCACCTACAACTTGCTGTTGGCTGGCCCGGTAGTCACCTTCTCGAAAATCTCGCGCTGCATATTCTTTAATCGGTATCCATTGCAGAAATCAAGGGCAGACCCAATCTTGCGATCTGCTTGCTGCAGCTTCGTAATCAGTAGCCACGAATTGTTAGCGCAGCGCAGCCAGAGCGCCTGACGTTTTTTCTCGAAGAAGAAAGTTCCTGTCGCTGCATGGCCGTTGCGAGCTTCTTCAGCTTCAACTATAAGACAGAGCAAAGGTACGTGGTACGTAAAGCATAATGACAAGAGCTGTCAAAAATACTTCACCCTGATAAGCAAAATGGTTGAGACGCACCTGATGACCGCTCCTCGACTGTCGGAAGCCTGACCTCGATCAGCTTGACCACTTTTTCTCTAAACTGGACGTTTACTCCGACTGAATTGCTCAGTGCTTGCCAACGCTTTAGTTGTTATATCGTGAGACAGCGTATAAAATGTTAGTTGACCGTGTAAAAGGCTTCGGTGCAATACTTACGTGGAAAATATCACTAGCAGATTCACTGAGGGAGATTAGACCATCCTTGAATTTCAGTTTAGGGGCCTTACTGGCAACTGCGTCGTCCTGCACTACAGCAGTCTTCTTTCGTGTGGGTAAACAAGCCAGCGTTTTCACGATGCAGTCAGCACCGATTTCTGCGAGCTCCTTCGCGAGCCTGTTCAACCATAACAAATACAATTGGTCAATCGACCGACCTCACAGAATAAAGCATTCTGGACGTACTCCTGGCACTGGATACCGGGCTTGATGTCGTAACTCTCCTGGAGCAAAACTCGCCCAACGTCGAAAGCTTTTGGGTCGATCTCAATCACCGACACGCCTGTTGTTGAATCGCCATTTAAAAGAGCATGGTGGATCGGTGCAGGGCCGCGGTACTACATTAAACAGCATTGTGAACATCTCAACTCGTTACCCTCAATGAACTAGCCATCTGTACCTTTGGCAACAGAGATGGATGCATATTAATTGCACCGTGGTGGAGGTTCTTTAGCATGTGCGGATGCTACAAAAAATTTCAGAATTAGTAGCTAAGCCTGAGTCAGCAAATATCGCTGTAGACTGACACGTACCAGGAAATAACCGAAGGACACGACGACGCCAACGTCAAAACTGTCTGTCACTGGGAAGTCCCATGTCTTGAGTGACTTAAGGTGCGACGGTGTGTCGAAGACCTTGAGTCCGCAGCGTTGCGCGAACTTCTTGACGGGTACCGGTTCGTCTTTCTTGCGGCCGTTCATGGGGCGATCCGACGGACACACAACCTCGATATGTTCGACAAGACGGTCGTCACCTTGCTCCTCATTACTGCAGTGCGGGAATACAAACAGAAATCAGTAACTAAGCACAGAGCACGAGAACCACACGATCCAATCGACGCGGACCTGTTGGCGTGAAGCGACTTGAGCGTGGCAAGCGACACGTCGTCCGTACCGAAGAATAGGACGCGGTACGGAGGTTGACCTGGCGCAGCGAGCGAGAAGTGGCGACTGCCCAGCGACGCATACGCGCGCGCAGCGTGACGCCAAGCGATGCTTGTGATCATGGCAGCGAGAGGATTACGCGGCGGTTACATCCAGAGTAACCGTGTCAAAGGGTTACGTTTTGGTGTTGGTTACGGCAGGTACAGTCTGAATCTGGTCTGAATACTTCATTTATCTCCACGTCGGTAGACTAAAGCGACGATGAATTCCTCGAGTCAGGACCAGGCTCCTGCTCCAACCGCAGCGACAGTTCCAGCTCCAGCGTCAACTACGACGACTACGACAGCTCCCGCAAACTCGGCGGAAGACGTGCAGCCCTCAATGGCGCCATACTCTGCAGCTCAGGCGACACCCAGCGCAGCGAAAATGGCGTCGACGCTGCCTCCCATCGCCATGGCACAGCCACCGAGCAACATCAGTCAGATTCATTCGCATCTACCTGGAGGCAGCAACATTCCCGTGAACCCCAATGCTCCTCAAGGCATCTACCAAGCAAACCCCAACCAGCCGTACGTGGTTATGGCCATGGCTCCAGTTGGAGCGTCAGGCGATGAACAGGCCGACAATATGCGCTTTGCATTCCTGCAAAAGTGTCGGTGGATGGCAGGTTGCTTGATGGCGTACTACGTGGTGACTTTCCTGTTCCTTCAGCCGTTTGTCTTAGGCACGCTGGGTCTATTGACGGCGTTTATGGGCTACAACGGCTCGCGATCCCCTATGGACTCAATGCGGATGAAATGGTTGCGTTGGTACATTTGGGCGAACTACGTCATGCTGATCCTCAATATGTGGATGCTGGTCGTGACGCTGGTCTTCTCAGGGAGCTCATTTACGTACGCAGACCACGGCAGCGACAGCAGCGACGAGGACGAGTCAATGGAGACCACATACTACTACTCGACCAGCGCAGGCCTCTTCATCGGCGTGCTGGTGGCGGCCAACACACTCATGCATCTGCGTTGCCTGCGCACTGCGCAACTGCTGGTCGCTGAGCTTGTAAATGCTGGAGTCGATCGTCAGCCAGCTCCTGTTGTGGTTCTTGCGACCGCCAACCCCACTGCGGCAGTGTAAACAAGCTACCAGTGTCTGTGTCTGTAACAATAAGTGTTGCAACAAGTTGAAATGTATTGCTGTCATTTTCAGCCAATCATGATTCTCTATTCCCAATACTAGCATCAAATACCACAAGGCGAATATCCTCCGCGTGGCAACATGTACTCGGTCTGGACACGCGCGAACGCCGTGTTCTTCACGTCGCTGATGGCACTATCCATTATGTGCACGCTCACCGCGATCAGCACGTTCTTGCATGAGCCTGCGCCGGTTGTGCGGCGTCTGGAGCTCACGAAACTGCACTCACTGCGTAACTATCGCGACAAAGCGGACCGCGCCACGCTCTCGTTCGACTTGGACGCTGGTACGTTGGCTCTTGTATCCGTTTCTATTTAAACTGACTTCTCCACTTGTCTACTGGAAGATCTGAGCTCCGTGTTCAATTGGAACGTCAAGCAGCTCTTCGTGTATGTGATGGCCGAGTTCGAGACGACCAGCAACGCCCGCAACCAGGTTGTGGTCTGGGACAAGATCGTGCAGACCAAGGAGGCTGCTAGCCAGCTGCAGTTCGAGGACGAGGGCGTCAAGTATTTCCTAGCTGACCAGCACGACGAACTACGCGGTGCCAACGTGACGCTCCGTCTCGAGTGGGACATCATGCCTGTGTGTGGTCGCCTCTTTGTGCACTCGAGCGACATCAAGGCCAACTTCGAGCTGCCGGACAAGTACCAGGGCAAGGCTCCTAAGGCTGGTGGTCGTTTCTAGGCAGAGAGAGCAGAGGAGTTTCTAGATACCAGTCTAATCGCTCTTTGCTTGTTCTCCACGACTGTCTGAGTGCATGTATGCGTTTGTCTACGGATGCGGATGTCGTGGAACGTACTCTACCTACTTGGTGAGTTATCTCTTCATTATACTTACTCTTCATTTGTTCTCAAAGCGCGCACGTAGAGCTGCTACACCGGAAAGTGTCGTAGTTTCCTTTTTCTTCTCTGGTGTAGACGGCTTTTTGGAGGCATCAGGAGCCTGTGACACCGATGCTGTGGCATCACTCTGAGTGCGTGTCAACGCAACGAAAGCGATATTGCCACTAGAGTTCTCTTTGCGTCTCTGTTTCATCCGTGCAGCGATGGTCTTGATCTGGTCCATCCCGGATGCAGAGTTGGCAGCAGTGCGACTGTTGTTGAACACCTGCTCGGTGTCGGCTCTAAGCACAGACGTGTCGATACTAGCAACAGAGCGTGCCTTGTGTAGCTTCCTGTGTCTTCTCCTTTCAGTCTTTGCATTTCCGTTCTCATCTGTAGCATTTCGATAATCATTCCTGAACGTATGAAAATGACTTCCGTGCGTCGGCGGCAGGTCACCGATCTCTTCGCGCGCAGCTACGAAGACATTGTCAGATGAACGGTGTCGAAGTAGAATTGGCACGGACGACGGAGGTGGCCCAGGAGGTAGTGGTGGCTGCTTCTGCTCTGTCGTTGTTTCAGTTGATGCTGCCGCGCTCGCATCTTCCTCCTGGATGCGAAGACTTAGAGGGATGGTGCGCGCTAGTCGCAACTGGTCATTAAATTTGCGTGCGCTCTTACGGCGCTTCATCAACTTATCCTTGTGCTTATCGCTGCTGTCAGAGCTATCATCATCGATGCCCAATATTGACGGCATTGGTTCGTCTCCTGCTGTAGCGCCGGACGAGGTCGAGGTGCCAAACAGATTTTCCCACGATTCGTCACCTTCTTCAACCACGGTAGACGCGATCATTTTCATTTCGTCGATATCGCGCACGCTACCAACATAAGACGCAGTAGTTGATCCTTCAATAACAGTCGTAGCATTTGACGCCGTTGACTCGCCACGACCTCGACCAAACTTCGATACATTGCTATCTGCACCATCTCCGCTAATTCCACCACCACTCGAGAAAGATGACCAGTCCGGAAGCTTAAACGACGTGAACTGAACATCCGCAGTTCGTGCAGCAGGGACTCTACTGCTACTACGGTCAGACATTTCACTGTCACGTTCTGAGGGACGCTGCCAATCGTCATCTCCCATAGGCTCCTCTCGTTTTTCCTCGTAATCGTCTTCTTGTGATGCTTCCAGTGTCATACCCTGAACTGACGATAATAGACTAATGCGTTGATCCTCGCCTAGTTCGTAAGCGAAGCACACATTACGTGCATATTGTAGTAGCTGCCGTCTCGTAAACCCAAAACTGGAGAGGTGATACAAGTACGCTGAAACTTGACCATACACGATGTTATGTACCTCCAATACCTTTTGCGCTCGTTCAGGGTCAGGCAGGAAATACCATGGCGTGTCCGTGGATGTCTTGCTGAGTTCCTCCGCCACACTCTCCAACAAAGCATCTCCCCAAAATGCAGCAACCCGCCAAGCTGCATGATCTTTTAGCGCTACATGCAGGTACTCTTGCCTGTCCTTGCTGGTCTTGCGATAAAAAGTTTGCAGCATATTCATGAGGTGTTTTGTGGAGCGCGTGTCATACTGAGCAAGGCAAGCATCTAGCAGTAAACGCAGCGCAGTCGCAAGTCTTGAAAACCCTTCACGAGACAGCTCGCGGTCATGTGTTCGCTGGTGTGTGAGGCAATCGAGTATGATACGTCGGACAACTGCTAGGCGATACATTGACTGTGTAGCTGAAGCGGAGGCATCTGTGAACTTACTGCGATGCTTAGACGATGACCCTGATGAGGATAAGGCAGCTGAAGGAATAATGTCTGCCTCGGGATCTACGAAACAACTCGACACGAAGTCTTTGATAACCTCGACATCCTTCTCAGACACACCCGAAGCCTTCAGCTTGGCAATATCTTCTGAATTTGAAACAGCCAAATAGCTCTCCGGTTCGGCTGATTGACGCGATTGCTGCTCATAACGCCATGTTACACGATGCCACTCCATTAAACTTAAGGCCTTGGCATGTCGATGTGTAAGCTCTGGGGCCATACTATCCACAATGTACTGCTGCACGACCGAGTCACGGTCCATAGCCTTAAGCGTTCGCTGTAGATCCGCCATCACTTCAATCTCAGCCTGCAAAATCGCTACTTTCGTCTCCACAAACTGTCCGATGACAATCAACAGTGTATCCAATCGATCCTCTTCTACACTTTGGGATAATTCTGAAGCTTCTTCTACCATTTCATCTCGTCTTGCAATCGCACTGATCAACATGGTCCTTGCGTCGTCGTATTCTGCGCCAGCAACTTCATCCTCACTAAATGCATTCGTGAAACGGGTCTGCGCTAGCTGGAAAGCACGCTTCACTTCGGGGTTATTTGGCTGCACTTGGTACGTAGCTTCATTCGCGGCCAGCACTGTCTTCCAGTGCGCGAGTTCGTCTGCAGCACGAGTAACGCGCTGTCTTGCCTTGTCCATCTTCTTCTCAGCCACCTGCACGTCGCTCACACTTCGTTGTATTAAATTGTAAACGTCTCGCGCCCATCGTTTCGACTTGCCCGAGTTCTCAAGTGGCTTGGTCATGTCCAAATAAGCCTTGCTAGCAGCCAAGTGCTTGTTTCCCAGTACCTGGTTGTACGTTCGCATCTGCGTGAAAAAGTCCTGGAAGCAGGACTGCGCCACTTCTTGCGGCTGTAGAGCCGGCAGACAAGCGTCGCTCAAGTGCGTCTGCGCCACCATGTGCTGCGTAGCAGACGCCGCCTTTAGATACTTGCGAAGCTGCTTACGGACCTTGACACCGCTCTCCACACGCTCACTAGCGCGAACAAACGGGACTTGACGGAAGGAGGGTGCACCCGAGCCACCGTGAGCTGGAGTGGGGCGTTCGCCTAACATGTAGGGAGGTGCAGGGACCATTGTCGTCGCCATGGTGGAGCTGGAATCAAAGGAACACACGGAAATGACAGAACTCACGGAAGTTGGACTGAGACTGCGCGGACGGCGATGTCGCAGGCGTCTTGGAGCCAGACGAGCGAGTGATGGAGTCGGTAGCAGCCGGTGGCGCTGGAACTCGCTGCTGTCCGAGTCGGACGAGGCGAAGAGCGCGGGGGGAGCTGCGTCAGACGCGGAACTGCTGCGTCGGCGCCGGCGCTTGATGCGAGACGGGAGTCCCAATGGTAAAGAGCGGATGCGAGTAGAGAGGGGACGCATATTATTATCCGGATAATAGTTCTGGATGTCCACTTGCAGATTGGAACTGAAGTGCTATCAAGAAGGCTGTAACACCTTCGTGTATTATGCTACGCTGCACGCAAACGATGCACGGGCATTGTGGGGTTGTGAGACTTGACAATGCAAGTGACCGATTCAGTGATGACAGCGAGTGTGTACCAGCTGTACATGTAGGCATTCCAGGCAAGCGATTACCGTAAAAACGAACTATGATAGGCGCTTTGGTCGGGCGGTGATGCGTTGGGGCATGCAGGGCATTGTCAAGATCAACTGTGGCAAATACGGACTGGGAGTTTACGTTTGATGTAACGAAAACGTAAACCAAACGCATTGCATCATAACAGAGCGTGGTAGACGCTACAATTTCCATCGCTCATCAGGAGAACTATTGACACGCAACTTGCATTGCTGTGAAAGGATCCTCAAGGTAACTAAGTGGTTTCCTTATCCTCTTGTTTGGCTTCTCCAAAAACTCAGACTCAGCAGGGCTCGCGGGTCCAAGTCAGGCTATGAACTCGTGCAATGCAACGAAGTTGCACAGATTTCTCCAAACATCTGCACTCAAGCGAAGCGAATGTGACGTTGTTCGTGCAACATTTCGATGACACCTGGTGTATACATATGTATAGTTATTTCCGGACGCAACCGGACTCCCCCCTTGTTTAGATCTTGAAACAAGAGAAATCTTACTGAAGGTGTAGCGTTCTAGACGACATAATGGTACGTGGCTTCTTGTGTCGATCTACAACGTTCGTACGCTCTAGATGAATATCTGACTCACTTACTCGCTCGTGTCTGCCGTTGCTGTCCACATCAGTCCATCTTATCGTACAACGGAGCGGCGATTATCGCCATGGCTGGCAAGGATTGCGTTGGTATTGCCTGGTACGCTACGAGCTTTATGCGGACAATAACACACCATCAACTGCATAGCACCAAGTATCAGTCCTAACGTAGTATATATTGCGCACCAACAGCGATACCAGACTTGGCATGCAGGCGCAGACAGTGGCCATGGACTTCCAGAAGGTGTTCCGCGTGACGGATAAGACGTTTCTGGGCCTGGCAGGCCTAGCTACCGACGTACAGTCCGTGTCGCAGCTGCTCAAGTTCAAGATTAACATGTACAAGATGAACGAGGAGCGCGACATCAAGCCCAAGACGCTAAGCGCCTTGCTGTCCAACATGATGTACGAGAAGAGGTTCGGCCCGTGGTTCGTGGAGCCCGTGATCGCCGGTCTAACAGAGGACAACAAGCCCTTCTTGTCCAGCATGGATTGCCTGGGCTGTGAGATGATGACCAAGGACTTTGTGGTGGCTGGCACCATGGAGGAGGCCCTCTACGGTATGTGCGAGTCCATGTACAAGCCCGACATGGAGGAGGAGGACCTGTTCGAAACACTCTCACAGTGTCTACTGTCTGCCTGCAACCGTGATGCGCTTTCTGGATGGGGCGCTGTTGTGCACATCATCACACCCAAGGGTATCACGTCGAAGAAGCTGCTGTCGCGCCAGGATTAAGCATCGCGACGCACATAGTGGTCACGCCACAATGTTCTGCGCTTTATTGCGTGCTCTAACCGGAAGAAGTGGTTTATTACGCCACAGATACGTTAGTGCAGATTTATTGCCAGCAATAAAGAGACAAACGAATAAAGGCATGACCGCGTACGCTACACGTCTGCTTCCCCGTAAACAAACACTGGGGGTCCATAAATACTACTACATTATGTGGTCCACTTGACTCACATTCCACATCCATTTGCCATCAATTGATCGGATGGGACGGAGACACTTCAGTCGCTCGGAGGAGGCCGCGGAGCCTCGGCAGTCGCCGACCGCGCGTCAGAAGCTACCATGGGGAATGGAGAAGACGGAGATGCAGCCCAGCTCTATGACGTCGCTCACGGACGACAAATTGGCGCGTTTCGTGATTGGCCACCAGAAGAAAACCAAGTTTCAGAAGGTCTGGCGGTGCTAATAACACTGCTAATTCGTGGCTTAATTGACTGATAAGGGGAGTAAATGCAGGAGCGAGAAGACCGTGAGGCCAAGAAGCGACAGGCAGACGAGGAAGCTGCCAAGATTTACGCGACGTTCGTGGCGTCTTTTGACAATGAGGACGAGAGCCAAGGCAAAGCGTTTGTTAGAGGGGGGACACAGGCAGCACAGGGCAATCGCCAGTCGACACTGCAAAGTGGAGATGTGTACAGACTCAAGGGCAAGGACACGATGGCGCTTTCAGGTTCTTTGTCTTCTGGCAAAAAGGTATCGGAGATGGACAAAATGCTGCAGGAGATTAAGCAGGAAGATGCCGAGCACAGAGAACAGATTCACAGGATGCAGAAACCAAAGAAACGGCGAGATATCGACGAGTTTCTGGAGGAGATGAAGGAGCGAGGCCCTGTACCTGTGTCTATGGAAGGTGTTGGAATGGCGAAAGGATCGTTCGATAATGGAGACCCCGAGACGACGAACTTGTATGTAGGTAATTTGGCACCGACTGTCACAGAGGAAGTGTTGCAGGTGCGTTGCTGTGTTTTTTCCCATGTATGATGTCATGGTTTGCTAATGTTGTTTTGATCGGCTGCAGACGGAGTTTGGACGCTATGGCGAAGTATACTCGGTGAAGATCATGTGGCCTCGATCGGAAGAAGAGCGTGCTCGTAAACGAAACTGCGGGTTTGTCAGCTTCTACGAGCGACGAGATGCTGATGACGCCCGTATCAATTTGGACAATAAAGAGGTGCGTGTGGCAGTGCATGATCATTCAAATACATCTCCTCACGCGTTGCTGATCTTATTACTGCAGTTGGAAGGCCAACCAATGATTGTTGGGTGGGGAAAAGCTGTTCAGATTCAGCCTCGCGCACATGTTCCTGGACTCGTGCTTCCGACGGCGGTGACTCCACCGGCGAGTTCCACGCCTACTATATCCAGCTTCAATACTGATTCGACCGGAAAACACACTATTATGGTCGAGATGCCTGCTGATAAAGAGGTGCAACGACGCGTAAATCACCTTGCTCACTACGTGGCAACCGACGGACTCCAGTTCGAAAATGCAGTGCGCATGCGTGAAGCAGACAATAAGGACTACTGTTTCCTGTTTGAGCCCCAGTCTGCTCTAGCACTGTATTATCGATGGAGAGTTTACTCGCTCGCGATGGGAGACGGTGAATACTCGTGGCGTGAAGCGCCATTCCAGATGACACTCGATGGTCCTGTTTGGCTACCACCCAAGATGCCTTCACGGTCGCCGGAAAGGAGAAGGCGAAGCTCACCTTCTCGATCTTCTGGGCACTACGGTAGAAGCACTGTATCACATCGGCGGAACCATAGTAGAAGTCGGAGTTACAGTCGCAGCAGATCACAAAGCTCCAGTGCAAGTCCAAGAAGATCCCGCAGACGAAGCCGAAGTGGCAGTCGTCACCGTCGTCACCGTTCCCGTAGTGCATCGGTTAGCTCTGATGGTGATCGCGATAGCCGGAGGAGTCGTCGGTGCAGACGCATGCACCGTAGTCGAAGCCGAAGCCGAGGTCGTCGAAGCCATTCGTGGTCATCTGACGACTCGAGCTCACGAAAGCGTAGTCATCGCTCACGCTCGCATCCCCGTAACGATGACCGGTTGCATATGAAGAACCGTTGTGAACGGAGTAGACGTGCTGATGGTCGAAAAAGTGGATTTGGACAAGGATATGCTGACAAAGATGAAAAATTGCTGACAGGGCAGCAAATAGCACGCGCCCGCGATATGGAGAGAGGGCGAGAGCGCTCTCGATTGTCAAATGAAGACTACGAGGAATTCAAGGAATTGCTTGTAAACTTGACTCTGGAGAGAGAATCCGTAAAAAAGACCATGGGTTTTGCCTTGGACAACTCGGAAGCAGCGGTCGATCTGGTCTACACCATTTTAGAATCTTTCAAAAGTTCAACTTCATCTGGTGTGACGCTCATTGGCCTGCTGTACGTGACGTCCGACATTTTGCACAACAGTTCGGCTGCTGTGAAAAATGCTTCGCTTTTCCGAACGACATTTCAAGAATGTCTACCAGAAATTATGCATTCGCTTCGTATAGCGCACAAGAACATCGTTGGCCGCATGTCTGCAAATGCGATGAAGGAAAAGGTGATGAACGTGCTAACTGCGTGGGAAAGCTGGAGTTTATTCCCACCAGCCGTGCTTGTGGGACTTCATGCAACGTTTTTGAGGAGAATGGAAGAAGAGGAGTACATCGCCACTCGTAATCTGAACTTCGACGGTGTCGGAGAATCCGATCTAGAGCGACTACGAAAAACATGTCGGCAGTCAGGAGTATTGGTTACCGGAGATGCGAAACAGTTGGTGGCTCGACTCCAGTGGCTGAAGGAATTTACGTCTCCAACAGCTACAACAGCCCCAGGGCAAACAATGGCTCTGAAAAATCCTAGTATCCACGGTGGTATCAAAGAAACGGCCATTTCTAGTGTACCCACGACAACTATAAAGATTGCGACGCCAAGTGAAAGCAATGAAGTGAGCAAAGAAGATGGAGATGACTTGGACGGTGAGCCAATTGATGAAGATTTAGATGGTGATCCCATCGATGGGGAACTGATAGTAGATGCGATTGACGGTGTTGATGGCGAACCGATGGATGACGATGCAATAGATGGAGAACCTTTAGACGGGGACGCAGCTAAAGACGAGCTAGATGGAGAACCACTTGATGACGATGATTTGGATGGAGCTCCAATGGATGAAGATGATACGAATGAAGATGATTTGGACGGGGAGCCAATATAAACTGATGCAATTCCAATAGATTCGCTAGAACCCTCGCATATGTAGCTGGGCGAGGGCTATATGCTACGAGAATTGTTCTGATAATTCGATCAAGTCGATGGCATCGTAGTCAACAATATCGACATACCGCGATTGCTCTTCTTGCCTTTCGATTTGGTGCGAGATGTCTTCGTCGTCATCGTTGTCGCTGTTCACAGATTTGACAACGGAGTTAATTCAAGGATGTTCCAGTCGGCAGGACTTTCACTAAAGAGGGCACGTACGTCTTGGAGGGGATGATCGTATGAGCTTGAGGGTGTGAAACAGCTCGTCCCTCCTGCAACAGAGCGAGTTGAAGAGTGCGAAGATGGGTCTCGCGTTGCTGTAAGTCTGATTACAGAAACTAACATGACATTGAAACTATACAGTGCGAAAGGAGTGATACAACAAGCGATAAAATGGATATTGCACAAAAGGTGGAGCTGCAGTAGCTTTTGTAAAGCGTGAATGTCTCCTTGATAGGCTTCTACAGGCTCCAATTTCTCAATCACCTACCATAATGACACTTGTTAGTTCTCCGCAGCCACGGTAGCACCACCAAAGGGTAGCATACCTCTGTCACCTTTGTCCACACATGAAAGCGATCTGTTAGAACACTTTCTAGCGTCGTATCGTTCGCATCCAGCACAGGTAAGGACTGAAAGTTGGCGTTCGAAGTGGTCTCTACTTGTGATGGCATTGTGAGACAATCGGCCAGCGTTGGTGCGTTCTCCAACGACATGGATGGGTGGAACTCTACGAAACCTCTCCCTGCTGTCGTCAAGGTTGCTGCTCGAACCAACGAGCGATCATTACTACTGGCACGTGTGCTGGCAGTAGGTTTTCGAGACGTCATTCCGCGTGAGTAAATAGTCAACTACATGGGCCGTTACTATGCTTGCTGCAGTGGTTTCCTACACCATTGTTACAATATTGTCACAGTTCATGTGCAACACATGCCACAGCTTTTGAAGTGCACAACCAGACACAGGCTTTGGTTGTGCCACAGAGGCAACGAGGACTGACATAGACTGCCACATAGGCCTGGAGTCTTGACAAGGAACAACTCATTACATTAGAAGCTCGATGACGTGACGAGTGTCGATTCAGTAGAGGCCCGCGCATTTGTGGCCACATGAGCAGCGCAGCTACAGCAAGAAAATTGGTCCGACCCGGGATGAAATTGCTCGCTACATGCATTCGACGCAGCTACAGCTCAACAGGGGTTCAACGCACATGTCCTGCGAAAATGAGTGTGCAATACCGCCACATGGACGTTAGCTTGAGTCAGCCGCGCCACATTTCGAGATCCCCGATCTCGGTGCGCTTGCTCGATCCTTCAACGTGTACGCTCGTTGCACACAGTTTCTCTGCAATAACAGCGCAGAGCCATAACGTGGATTTGCCTTGTTGCCAACTTGGTACTTAGTATTAGCCAAAGAAGTCTGCGATTACGAGACAAGCGAGGTCGTTGGACTCTCGGTTGTAGCCTTCCTTGGCGTGTACAGGCGACTGATAGATGGTGTGCGCGCTGGTGTGGACTATCCGATGCATCATGGAGCTCCTGCACTCGAAAGAAATCTGTGGCAACACTTGCACCTGAACATCTATGGCACTACAATGGTTTTCGCACGTATGTGCGTGTGCAAGTATATCCTTCGGCCGTGCTCATGGAGACGGTTCTCTTGAAATCATGAAACGCTTCGACTGCTTTTGGGGTTTGAACCTGTTTTGTGCCATTGCGCCGATCGCTGCAGCCATCTGGACTCGAGTTGTCGAGTTGCGCCTTCTCTTGGGGGGGATTGGGCTTGCAGGTTTTTACCTTGACCGACTCTCTTGGCTTGCCCTCGCCGTTCATTCCAAAGACTTTCGCACTCGCCAAGGCCCTGGCACTCGCCTCACAAGTATTCACTCCGCTCACCCGGAGTATTAACCAGCCCTAAACCGGGTCGGAAGGGTCGGAAGGTAGATACAGCACCACACAGGTAGCTACTAGACTAGCGAAACAGACAGATATGGGCGCAAGAAGACTCTGCTTGCTGCTGCTGCTGGCGCTGTGCGCGTTGGCATTCGTCACGGCACAGACATCCAACTCCACTACAGGGGCCACCACGGGGACGACGACAACCACAACTGGCACGTCTTCGGACGATACCGACTCCTCGTCGGACACTTCCACGACATCGACAGCCACGACGGCGCCGGCCCCCACAACGAGCACGCCTGCGACTACGACGAAGACCCCCTCGACAACGACCAAGACGCCGACTACCACTACGGAGGCCCCGACGGCCACAACAGAGACTCCGTCTACAACGACACCGACGCCTACGTCAACGACTGCCGTGCCATCTCCGACGACAACGGCTCCGACTGCTACGACGGAGGCTCCTACTACAACTGTGGCTTCGACTTCAGGATCGACAGACACCACGACGTCTGCCGCGCTGGACTCGTCTTCGACCACGTCTATCTATGGTACAGCAGCCCCCAGCAGCTCCGGGGGATCCATGAGTGCTGGTACGGGCGACTCCAGCTCTTCATCAGCTTCGGGATGGATCGTGCCGGTTGTGGTGGCTGCTGTCGTGGTGCTGGCTCTGCTTGTCATTACCTTCTACGTGCGCACACGCAAACGCGACGATCAGGACGACTTGGACCGCCAGAGCGACATTTTCTTTGAAGGCCCGCGCTCGAACACAAACAACTACTCCAACGCCGCGGGCACAGGTGGCAACAATGGCATAGTAGGGGGTGTGACGGCGGAGGAGCGAGCCCAGAAGGAGGTTATCATCGCCATGCGCAAGGAGTCGGCGGTGACAGCGGCTCCTGCTGCCATTCCGTCCTCGTCTTCTAAGATGCGCAGCGACTCAGTGACTGGCGCGGCACCGCAGACGCGCAACCGTCAGGACTCGGTGCCTATTCTGGATGAGCCACGCTTCACACTGCAGCAACAGGTGGAGCTGGAGCAGTCGCAGCACTCGATGCCCGTGGCTGGTGTGCCACGCTCTCCACAGGCTATGACCAGCCCTGTCGGCCAGTCGTTCGAGCCGGGCACCTCATTTGAGCCTGGCAAGTCTTACGATCCGTCACACCCAACACCGGGGGCATCCGTGCCGGGTGTGACGTTGTAAAGGCGCCAGGTGCTAGCAGACTAGCAGACACTTTTCGGGGGAGGAGGTGGCGCGGCGGTGGAAGGTGGGACTGTGCCGGCGTGCCTTGTACATTCCGTTTTTGCTCGTAGATGCGTGGCGGTCCGCCGCGTTACTCCCTTGTTAGCATTAATGAACCAACAACCTGAGTAAACAGAAGGTCGTTGCTTGATTTGTGTGTTTCAGTCACAGTTCGCATTTCAATGTTCACCGCAACATGATCAATGGCGAACGAAAAGCTAGCACCAAGGAACTTGCACCAAAGATGGATACGGTGCTCAAAGTACTTTAGTCCTAATCCTTGAGGCGACAGAACTCTTGTTACCTCAGTAGTTCTTTGTCGATGTTTTCATTGCAACAAAGTGTTCGCAAGTAGCACGTATTCCCGAATGCGTTTAGCTCAAGCAACTTACATTTGTTTACTTCTTGCAGTTGAGAGGCCTATGTCCGCGTGGCCTAATGGATAAGGCATCGCCCTCCGAAGGCGGGGATTGGGGGTTCGAGTCCCCTCGAGGACGCTTTTTCGCGCGTTTTCTATTTGAACAATGTACTGTTGGCGATTTGAATTTGAAATATGTGTCAACTTGTAAAAGCGTATTTTTGAATGTTACTACGATGTACGAGGTTTCCATGCGCTTTGCCTTAAATGCTAGCAGTATGGGCAGCCGCCTTGATGTTGACAGTGGTGCAAGCCAGGTACCTTACTGATATGGTTTGTGAAATGTGTATTTCATTATGAAGTGTAATTTTAAGCTTAATACTGTCTGCGGCGGGAGCTCTTCGCACATCTTAACTCAGCGTCGGTAAGTCTCCATAACAACCAGGTGCTCAACGTCGTTTGATCTAACACCGATATATGAGAATCTCAATGATCACCAAGGAAGCATTCATATTTTGCTTTTTAGTGATGATTGAATGTTCATGATTCGTCTTGTTCCCATGTTGAAATTTGACACAATGGGACTGCTAAGGTTGTTATAATTGCTAACATTGAGAGTATTGCAATTAAAGGCTACCTTGAGCAAGGCGAGCCACTTCACGCGCCTTTCGTTCGTCGAGAGTCGGGTCGACCCTCATAAGAGCTTCCCACATCTCTAGCTTTTGAGCTCGTCGAGCAGCTATGAACTGTAATGAGGAGCACCAGAGTAAACCATACAGTTAGATGCGTTAGACCACCACACACGTTAGGCCAAAGGTTCTTGACCGACCTACCCGCTCGGCCCCTCGCAGAGAAGAGTACTGGAATGACATCCGGTCATGAACTATTCGCTCCGTCTCGCGTTTTTTCTGTAGAATCTGTTCCTGTAAAGTAAGGAGCTGCTGCTTGTATAGTGACGTGGAAGTCATCTTTGGCAGTTGAAGCGCTTCCAAGTTATTGAATGGAGATCCAAAACGTGGCGATATCGGAGGAGCAGGGGGCAGTTGCTGCTCGCATCGACAAGGATTTGGATTGTCATCACACAACCGCGCATCATTTTTGAGATCAAGGCTAGGTGACGTCACTGTAGGTGGCTGTGTCGGTGCTGACAGGAACACACTGTGCATACCATCGGGAATTAAATCTGTTTGTATCGCTGCGTGATTTCCAGTAAATTGAGTGCTTGCGTCTTTCATCTCGACATGCTCTTCTTCATTGGGATGGAATGCCCTGACGATTATTACATGCTGTTTCGCTGTCGACGTGTCTTTATCTGTAGCTCGAGCTTCTAGAGGCAATACTTTTTGTGGTGGTGCAGTTAGAATGGGAGGCGTATCAGTAGTTTTGTGAATTGGAGCTTGTATCTCATCATCCTTGCTGAAAGGGTAGCTGGAGCGATCATGTTGAGAAAATGACTGTTCATGAGACCCACTACTTTCTGGCATCGGCGTAGAACGATCTACAGGGACTTCAATGCAGACGCTTAAACTTTGTTTCACCGCCTTCGAAGACACAGTAGTAACATACGTGTCATCAGCTAAATGCTCACCACGCTCATCTTGGAAGCTATCTGATTCGAGGAGTTCACTCTGCTCTCCATTTTCTCCATCATAATCGCTCTGAATTGATATCGCGCTCGATTCGGGACTCCCTGAATCTTGTCGAACTGGATCGTCAACTATTGATTGAGGTAATGGACATTGGGGCTGTACCGCCGCTTCAACTTCATTGTCAGAGAAGTCCATCGAGTAGTCGAAGCTTTTATCGGTAGTCAGGATCGACTGAGGTGCAATTGACGCTGCTAAACCAGGTGCCACCGAATCATCTTGCTCAAAACCTTCTTCTTCGTAAATTTCACTATCAGATACTATCATTTGTTGCGGCTTCATGGAGATAAATGCTGGTGTGGCTTCAATCGGTTGAATATCTCGGTGCTGGTCGTCGACAACGTTACTTTGGCTTAGACTCTCCTCCTGGAAGGATTCATTGTAGTCATCACCGCTGTCCTCATGGTATGCAGGTTTTGGTTGCATTTTGGGGGGAATCTCTAGGACAGGGACACTTTCTATTGGCCTCTCCGATGCTTCACTGTGAAATGAGTCAATACTGTCACCAACCTCGCTTTCATCGCTATTGCTCTCACGACGAGTCGGCAATGCTGAAGGCGTCTCGCTGTATGCAGGAGGGTGGTCACTGCTCTGACCACTTTCATTTTCATCACTTCGAAATCCAACAAGATTTTTTAACCTCTTTCCATCAGAGTTCGGGACTATACCATTGTCATTAGAACGATCACTGCCTTGCTTGATGGCGGTAAAACCGCTATTGAAAGACATAGCAGCTGCTTTCTTATTGTTGGTATTTTCTTCATCGTCTGATGATTCGACTGAGAAATCATCGTCATCGTCAAGACTTACGCGTCGACTGCGAGAACTGTGCAAAAAAGGTTTTAAATTGTATCTACGAGTCCCAGATGAATAAAACCAGCTTACCTGAGTGGTGTTTTGATATCATTTCGATCATCCGTAGATACATTAGAATACTTTGACAGGAAGTTTTTCGCTCTATCTAGCGCAGTCCCAGTCGACGGAGTCAACATTTTGGACTCGTTAGCGCTCTTGACAGGCCGTTTAAAGCTCAAGTCTGTTCTCTGTTGCTCTTCGTGGTCACTTTCCCGATCGCTGCAGTTGTCGCTGCTGATACCACTCATGCTACTGAGGCTGCCGCTAACATTGCTAACATCTTCATCGCTGCCGTTGGCGTAATGCTTTCTTGTAGAACTATTCGCATGGATCGGAGTTGTAGGCAGCGCGATCTCGAAATTGTACGGGTCGTCACCCATTCCCTCTGTCTAATAAAATCAAAACCAAAAGCCACCATTGCCCGTCGTTATTGCTGGGCAGTTTCAAATTCTTGGTATTAAACTGCCCATTTCGCTGATGGTGTTGTATTCACACTACTGATGCACTGCAAAATGCGAAATTCCCACTATTATTCAACACTTCCTAGTGAACCAAGTCAATTACTGCATTCACAAAACACTGAACGTTGTAGCTTTGACATTTTTAGTGCTTTGTTTAAACAATCACAATATCGCTACAACAATGATTACTACGGATGCCTCCATCCTTGTGAAAGAAATCCAAGCGAAAGTCGTGATGTAAATTTACAGGGCTTACTTCGAGAATAAATGATCCGTTCTTGGCAATCGCGCCCTCGTCTTGATAGCAACAGGAGCATTCAGTGACAACCAGATCCATTCTACCGTATCAGTTATAAATTTGTGCAAGCTCCAGCTTTTGCTTGTTTCCTTTTGCAACCATTCTGCCACAGCCGAATGACCAAACTTCTTAGCGTCTTCCAATGCAAGCCGGCGATATTTGTCATTGCAGCGTGTGTACAGCCACTGCACAATCATTAGCCTTCCATTCTGGGCTGCTATGCGTAATGCCAAACCTGGGCGCCCCTCACTCCGGTTCTCACTCATCCACTGTAGCACCTCCAAATGACCTCCAACCGCCGCATAATTCATGGCAAAATCCGTGCAGCCTTCTGTCCGATGAGCCTGAAGCCATCTCGCCATAACCACATCGCCACGGCAGATTGCCCAGTCCATCGTGTCAGTACTGCAGCCTTCTTTCCGGTGTTTATGCAGCCATTGAACCACTTTGATATGACCATGTCTAGCTGCTGCATCCATCACATTAGTCCCCCAGGCGCACCGATCATCATACGTGCTGGATAACCACTCAAGCACGCGCACGTGCCCGTTTGCAGCAGCATTTACAGCAGCTTCGTTCCAGAAAGATGCTATATCGCGGGAGGCGATGTACGCTAGCAAGTGTTCCGAGAGCCCTCGACTACACGCAGCCACCAACGCGCCCGGTCCAGACGCTGAGTCGAGGAAGGCATCAATTTGAGTAACGACATAAGGCAAAACACTGATGTTGTGTTTTGCTAGACATTCGCGACACACCACGAGCGCAGCAGTCAGCATCGGCGGGTTTCCAGATCGACATACAGCTCCGTTTACCGTCGGGTCTTGTTGCATGACGCACATGGCGCAGAAGATCGCAGAATGAACCGCTGAAACCTACCTAAGCAGGAAACGTTTCACTCTTTGTGCGAGTGTTAAATGAAGTCTCAGTCATGACACTGTCAAACGTGTAGATAGGCGGATGATCTGAAGTTGCTTTGCTATTCTACAGGTGGCAATTGCAGTCATCGTACAACCGGGAGATGCCAGTGCTTTTGCCATATCCATTGCTGGCTGCTCAGGTAAGCCATTGAATCATTTCGAGTCGACAACTATACCAGTTAGTGGAAAAGTGCACACCCCACAGCGATTAGGATGACCACTAAGGAGCTAGCTGTTTTTGGTTAGGTATTGCACGAGAGTATTCGTTGCAAGTCGCCACTTCAGCAATATCCGATACGAGGAGACTTCATGTAAAATGCAGTCATGCTCATCAAAATAATGATATGCATTTGAAATAACTAACCGTCCACTGCACGACCGATTGGAGGAAATACCTCACCGGGCCTGAGGCTACCGACCCCGGCGTTACCGATTGCCAGTTTGTCTTCAAGCGCCTTCACTGCCCGACGTAGTTCGTCAATTTCTGTTCGCTGCTTTGCAATGAGGGCGTCAGGATCACCACCTGCTGCTTCTAGTGCTGTCGCCAAATACTTGCTGCCGTTAGTCTTCTCCTGATTCATTGCCGAGGCGCCCAAACCAGCAGTGGCCAATGTAGCTCGTTCCATCTGAAGATTGTTCTTGGAAGCAATGAGAGCACTGCGAAGATCATTTATTTCACGAATGAGGAGCATGTTGTCGGATGTAGCACGCAAGTTCTCGCGCTGGTGCTCCTGCGCATCGGCCGCATACTTGCGTTTGAGCACGTGTACAGACTTTTCAAGGTACTGCTTTTGACGAGCATACTCGAGTTGAATTTCAGCTTCCACATCTCCTCCAGGACCGGTGCTTGTTGAACTATCGTCGGTGGTCACATACTTGTTGTACAGCTGTGCAACATGAAGCGCAAGCTCCTTGGGCGACTGCAGATGACGTACACACTCGTGAAGGTCACAGCGAAAGCGTCTCATCGACGTTTGCTGGTCGCTAAGAACCTGGCGGTGACCTCCAATTGCCTTCTGGAGGGAGTTGATACGTTGACGTTGCTCCCCGATAAGTACATCCAATTGTGCATTGCTTTTGTGAAAAAGTTCAAGCTCCTGGTCCATCTCTTTAATCTGGGCTTTCATGTCGGCGATTTCGTTTTCGCGCGGCTCGATTGCACGCTTCAGTTCTTTGATCTTGTAGTCAAGTACAAATTTAAATTTCTCGAGCTCTTGATTCTTCTTCTTCAGGTCGTAAATTCGCTTCTCCTTTTCGCCGATGGTTTCATCGCGTGCTCGAATTTCCCGTTTTAGGGCTTGGATCTCCTTTTCAAGTTGTTTGATAGCTTCGATCAGTTCCTTCTCCTTTTCTAACAGGAGCTTGATTTGATCACGCTGATCTTCAATGTCCTTCTGTAGAGCCGAGAATTTTTTCTTCATAATCCCATTCTCACCCTTGAACCGTAGCGTGGCCTCGCGCTCAGCCTGAAGCTTGTCTTCGTACTTTTTCTTCAGTGCCTCGATCTCTTCGTCCACATCAGCTTCAACTTGTGTCACTGTTTCACGATACTCACGTCCCAATTCGTCTTTCTCCTCCTCCATTTGCATGCGCAACTGGCGATCCTCATTCAGACGCTGCTCGAAGTCTTCAGTCACATCGGCCACGTATTTATCGTGTGTGGTCACGAGACGCTGTTGCTCGCTTTTCCAGTGCAGGCTTTGAGCCTCACGCTGGGTGAGTACCTCTTGATATCGTTCAACTTCTTTCATAATCTTTTGCTGATAAGCTGCCTCAGTCTCCTGCATCTGTTGCAAGTGGTGCTCTTCAAGCTGTTTGATTTTTTCCTCATATTCCATTTCGATGTCATTTTTGTCTTCTCTCAGTAACTCGTACTTGTTTTTCTCCAGCTCAATTTCATGCGTGAACTTCTCTGTAAGATCTTTCAAATTTTCATTGTACGTCATATCCTTCAGTCGCAACTGGTATTCGTTGTGAAGCATGAGTTCGTCAACCTTGTTCTTTAACTCCAGCATTAGCGTGTTTTTCTCCTCTAGATCTGACTTGGTTACCAGAATTTCCTCAGAAAATGAAGCCATACCTCCATGCCCTCCATATCCGTCGTGATGGTATGATGAACCACTAGAAAAATTGCCACCGAAAGCTGCCGATACATTGGATAAAGAAATATCACCTTCTTTACCAGTAGTTCGAGTGGGGCGTCCTTCCTTGTCTCTTACCTCGAAGATGCATACTGCACCATCCTCGCCAGCGGCAAAGAGAAATTGATCGTCAAATGACACTCGCAGACGTGTCACTGGAGCACTAAGACATTGAAATTCTGTTGACTCGCCGGTAAGAGGGAACTTAAAAGCTCGTATAGACCCTGGGCGATCCGGTTCTGCACCGGCACCAAAAAGTAGGCGCTGCGAACCTGATAGCACTAATTGCCCTAGGGTGGCGTCGCACAGAAACTCCTTGGTAAGTTGAGATGATGGAATCTCAATTTCCTTGAGCAAGCGATCACCTCCGACTGCGTAAATTGCGGTGCCTTCACGGTTGCAGAGTGCAGAGTAGTAGGACACACCCTTTTGCACGAATTCAGCCTCGCGCTTTGCCTCGTCGAGATCCCAGTGATAGACAGCTCCATCAAGACCAGCAGATACTATGCTCGAATCGTCAGCATTCCAAAAGATACTGCGTACTTTGCCATTGTGACCTCGAAGGGTGGCGACCAACTCACCCGTAAAAAGCGAGAACACCTGAATGGTGTTACCATTGACTGCTGCGAAAAGATGACCCCCTGTGCTAAACTGACATTCACGACAGGCTTTGACTGGTAGTTCTTTGAAAGAACGAATGTCATCCATGAGAATATTCAGTAAACGCAGCTTGTCTGCAAAACCAACTAGCAGGTGCAACCCAGACGGATGGCAGGCTACGCTGAAAGCCTCTTCATTGAAGCGCTTGGCCACCTCGCAGACGCGATCGATGTAGTTCCAGACGCGCACCGTTCGATCTAAACCACAGGTCACGAGAAGGGGTTTGCGCACACACACATCCATACCTGTCACGTGCAATAACCCACCACTGCTACCTCCGGATCCATTGTTACTGCTGGGGTCGCTTGGCTGGTGAAAACTCGTGACCACATATTCGACGTCTTCGCTTTGAGTTATCGTTGTCTCTGGGACTGCTGCTCCACCAGCACCCGTCACGGCAATTGAGGCAGACTCATCCATCACTGGAACGATAGTTGAGGTAAGTGCCCCTGATGTGTGAATCTGGTAGGGGAATGTAACCAGTTGGGCGGTGGAGGTGGTGGCAACGATGACATCTTCGTTTGGACTCACAGCAATTGTTGCAACATAACCTGATCCAGTGTCTACCCGTACGGCGCGCTGTAGCGTAAGAATCTCGGCTGCATCCTCCAAGAAATGGTCTTCTTGTGGGGAACTAGGATCTTCCTCGCCAGATGCTAGGCTGCGTGCTGTCTCGTCATGCTCTTCACTATCACTCAAAACTACACCATACATGACTACTGTGTTATTACTGAGTCCACAGAGAAGCCCTTTGGTGGTCGCAGTCAAGCTGTGTACAGCTTTTCCAGGCCCTGGAGAAGCATTGAGACGTGTGACAAATTCTCCTCCGTGAAAAAGCATGAGATCTCCCGTAGCGGATCCAGCAACCAAGTAGTCATCCCGCTGTTTTAGCCATGCGTGTGCCAAGAAGACGTGACTCTCTATTCGAGGACTGGGCAATGGACGAAAGGCTGTTTCGAGCACTCGGAAAAAGCGAACAAGTCCCGCACCAGTGACGCACACCAACCCAGAATCGACATCACTAAATGAGCATGCCGACACTTGTGGCGGGGCAGCTGCGGCTACTGCAGCTCCGACATTGATTGCACCGGATCCCAGGAGGTTGGCATCCGACGCGGAAGAGCTCAAATGAGCCATACTGCCACTAATTGTATGCAGCGTCGACTGGCCTGCAAGCGCCAGCATTGCTGAGCTAGGGGACGCGTGGGGTGCCATGACATGCAGCGGGGCCTTGACACTGGCTACAGGTTTGCCTTTTGACCAGTTCCAGCACGTCAGCATCCAGTCGGGGGCCCCTCCCTGCGTCAACAGCAGTTGGTTGTCGGCACTAAAGGCCATACTGACGTAACTTCGCGCCTGTGCATCGGCCGAACTCAGCACCTTGCGCTTCTTGAGTGTCTTGAGGTCGAATATACTCACAAGTGCTCGCTCGCTACGCTCGGCAACCGCAAGGAAGCGGCGACTTGGAGCTAGGGCTGTTGCAGTAACGCCCTCGGAGGCTTCGGTGCCGGCGATAAATTTCTGGCGCTTGTCGTCAAGGGAGCACACAACGATATGGTGGCCTGCAGGATACGCTACGGTTTGATCGTCAACGAAAGCCACGTTTGAGTGGACATCAGTCTTGACCCCAAATATGTGGCTATTCGCACAAGTAGAACAATACGATCGGTGAGCAATGTACTGCCACGTCAGAGGGGAACTAGGATGCGCACCGGGGTATTAGGTTGACCGTCGTCATAGCAATTGATCCCGAAGCACAAGTTGCGGTGAGTTTCGCTCAAAGACCGTCGTTTGGGAGGCGTTGCACGTCCAATTCGAGAACAGGCCATCTTCAGAGAAAACGTCAATTCCAGCCCTGGACGAAACCTTGTACAAAGATAAGAGGCCTTCCTCTTGGAAAATCGCCTCTACATGTTTGCAAATGTTTGCCGTGCTACGTAAGACGAGATTGAAGCAACCAAGAAGCCTGCGCCAAGAGCTCGGTTGACTGCAACTTGCAGGAATCCTGCAGCATGATGATCGGCGATCAGTCCTGGATCCTGGAATCCAGGATACGCATCTTGAGTCAACTACGCCTTTGGCAAATCGGCCGCAGACTGTCCCTTCCCTCTTGCAAGTTGCAAGTTGCAAGTGAACGGGAAGTCGACAGCTGCGGTGGAAAACACAACCAAGTGATGATATGGCAAGTCTTTGCGCTACTCCAAATCCGCAGTGCCATCCTAAAGTCTGGATCGATGTATCAAGCGATGTGGAGTCACCAGTCGAGCAGCGGACGCGAGGCGCGATTGGCCTGGCACGTTGCAGAATCGAGTTTCGGCCCGCAAAGGATATAACGCATCGGAAGTTGGCCGGAAAAGTGTCTTGTTTTGTTACAGCGCTTATCGCGCCCGCAATCCTGCGGAAGATCCCTCGATTTGGAGACGCAAGCACGTGATGGCGCACCGAGAGAGAAGCCCACGCAGCTGCATCCATGTGGTCGATGGCCAGCGCAGCGGCGCCACCTCCGGACTGAAGCTTTGCTATCTGCTGGTCCATGAGGCACCCAAGATCCCGGAGATGAAGGCAAACAGACAAACTTGACCGAGCAGCATAGGCGTGTCGTGATATGGTATCGAATTGTATTTTCATAGTACTATTGCTAATAAATATTGCTCCATGCTCTTACAGCAGCTTGGGGTTGAACACTGCAAGCCTCCGTCGCACAAGCTCGAAGACACCGTTCCGGCGAAAGAGACAGCAGATCTCGAAGCGGGTCCTGACCAGTAGAAGACGCTCCGCCTTGAGCGCCGCGGACTGGCTCTGAAGCTGTTCGAATTGTTGCTCGTGACTTGCGCGCGCGTCGCCCAGCACTTTGAGCAGCTTCTGCTCCTCCTGGCGCTCCTCAGTCATCTCAACCAGCGCGGCCGCGACATCGCTGACCGTGCGGACGTTGCCGGCTTCGAGCTCTCGCACGAACTCGTCAATGTCCTCTATGCGGTCGTGGCAGTCGTCGATGTCGTCACTGTAGGACTCGACCTCCTCCTGTTCGTCCTCAAGCGCCAGCTCGAGGTCGCCCAACTCCATCTCGACCTTGCGCAGGCGTGCCACCGTGGCCTTGAGCACCTGCACCAGAGCGTAGTTCGTCACCTTGACCAGGCGTCGCGACGTCTGCTTGTCCATGGCAACCTTCATTTGCATCGTGTCTGCTGTCTGTGCGTTGAAGAGTGCGATCGAGGCGCGATGCTCCGCTTGCTCGGCTCGTGGGAAATCCGAAAGTGAAGATTGCCACCGCACTGCCGGCGACGCAGACCAGCCATCAGCGGTCCTGCCTCTGCACCGCTGAATGAACCCGGCCGATTATGTGTGGCCCAGCGGTTACGAATCCAGTCGCAAAGGCGTGTAGGAGCAACTTCTAGCGAGCATGATTAGCTCAAATTTGAAACAAACCCCGCAGCAGCCAATCCCCGCCCCGGAAAGAAGCGAAGAGCCGCGAAAATTTGCTTTAGCCGGATTTCTAGTCAAAGTTCAGCAAAACTGCAACCACATGCAGCTCAACCGAGACATGGCAAGCGGGTCTCGGCCCGCAGACCGCGGCCAGCCTGCCGTGCGTCTTTGGGCTTTCTGAGAAAGATGTACCTCGTCAAAGCCTTTGGCGCGGCTTCAAAGCGGAGAAACTCAACAGTGGTGAACATGCTTCTGATCCGCGCGCCTTCGAAGGCCACACGGGTAGGCACCAAGTACACGATAGGCATGATAACTTTCTGATAAGAAGGCAGGCAGAACAGGCAGGACGCCGTTGCGGCAGGCAACCCAAACTCAATTTCTGATACGCAAAACGCTCACAACTCTGTGATGGCGCGAAACCATTTGTCTTCGTATACAAGTACAGTACTTCCAGGGTTGTCACCTGATGGTGCGGCGCTGGCGGATTGTATATGTCTGCCTGACGTCGCCAGCGAAGCGCATTGGGCAACCCAGGAGGTTGGGGCTGCTCGAGGATTCTGATGGAAGACACCTTGTCCACGCCTCCTCCGGCATCCTGATGGCGGAGCTGCCATGTGGAGTGTGTAGTGACCTCTCTTCTCCACAGCAGCCAACTCTGGTGACTCTTGTCCCCGCAGAAACGAGGCGATTTCGCCATATTGGACGCGCACGTCACCGAAAGGCGCTCGCTGCGCCGACAACGGCGCTGCTGGGTGTGAAGGTCAGCTAAGCATTGCCCAGTCGAAAGCGATCATCAGGATCGGCGATGCGGCTTGGCAACGCCGGTTTAATGAGGCTACATGTATGATCGCCGTTCAGCCTCAAGATTGCCGAGTCCACATTGCAAAATCATTGACGATGACTGTTGCAACGCTACGCTGAGCTCGACAATGAAGCCTGCCTTTAGCAGCAACCATGCAACGCACAAGGCAACTCGTGTGACTCCTCGGACCACTGTCAAGATACGCGGCACCAGACGGCCTGATGATCGTCGCCCTACCGATTGCAGGGAAGACAGAAACTTGTCGGTGCTCGTACGATGCCATGAACCACTTCGGTGCGCTGGCGCTACATTGCGTAACTCACACGCATCACTGAGAGAGTGCGAGGCATCGATCGAGATGCATTCATTGAAGTAACGAATGCGCCAGCTTCTTCGCTACTTCGACGCGGTGCAGGCGGCCGGCCATCTTGTGCCTCTGAACCCCGGCTCGTCAGGCTTCGTTTTCGCACGGGGCGGAAGATCGAGGGGCCCAAGGACATGCGCTGAAAGCAGCAGGGTGCGATCGTGACACGATTCGTGTGGCTGCACTCGACAATGTTGAAGCGCGCATGATATCGGGAACCAAGCAGGCTTTGCCAGTTGTGTCATCGCTTATTGCTGCATGCACTGTAACGACGGTCGGTGCCACCGTGGTGCTCTTGCAGCAGACGCTTTCTCGAGCCGGGCGATCGAGTGGCCCCGCTACGGCTGTGTTAGCACGAAAAGCAGACGGATGGCAAACACGCGGATAAGAATCCTTCAATGTGCCACGGGAAAGCTCTAACCGGAGATCTCGAGATTGGCCTTCCCGTGCCGAGCCTTCCTCAGCTTCTTCGCTACGACATACGCCAAAGCCCAAGTCTCCTACGGAGCTCTCGCCCGAGGCCAGGTTGGTGCCGTCGCTGCTACGCGTGACTACAGTGGCAGTCACACAATCTGTTAAACCTCTATGCCCGCCAGAGCCGTGCGATTCGTCACCGCGAGATGAGTGCATCGACCACCGCAGCAAGCACTTGCATGCAGTCTGGCTCCGCACAGCAAATCTTGCGCGGATATCTGTGGCGGTAGATCCGCGCAATTCGCGCCATAAACACCTACCGACCGACTTGGCAAAGCGATCTTCGCGCTATCTTCTTGGCAATGTTCATCCCGGCTTGGCACCAATGCTCGTCCTTCACTGCGGACACCATTGACGTGGACACCTTTGACGCGCTAGTATACGTGCTGATAGCCTTACCGCAAAATTGCAATTTTCGCTTTTCTCCACGTTGCTCTTTGCCATCCACCAGATGCCTAGTTAAAGGGACACTATGTAGAGAAGCACGTTCATGCTGCATGAGTTGTATAGTTGCAACATGTCTTCTTCGCACCGAAAAACAGCCAGCAGCGAAGTTGTTGCCATCGATTTGGTGAATAATATTTACTGAATATAAAACTATCATGTCGGGGCTCCGCGGATGAATTCGGCAAAGTCCTTACGCTTCGACCCTATTGGTCAAAAATCAAGTGGCTTCAAGGCAATGTCTCCACACATTTGACAGCACACTGACTATGGCAGTGCCATCCCGATTCCTGACGTTCAAGGGCCACCGCGATTCGGTGAATACGCTACTGTGTGAAGAAGATGTGCACCCGAACGTACTAGTGTCGGGCAGTGACGATGGTACGTGCCGTCTGTGGGACGTGCGCACCGCGCGAGTGACCAAGTGCCTGAA
This sequence comes from Phytophthora litchii, assembly GCA_002812785.1. Classification (NCBI taxonomy): domain Eukaryota; phylum Oomycota; class Peronosporomycetes; order Peronosporales; family Peronosporaceae; genus Phytophthora; species Phytophthora litchii. The sequence goes on along the minus strand of PCFV01000193.1, from coordinate 2,550 downwards.
CGTCAAGAAGGCCTTGGGCACGGACAACGATGACGAAAGTGCCGTAAATTCGCTGGCCTTCGGTAGTGCCACTGCAGGCGCAGAGAGCGCATACATCTACGTCGCGGCTGGAAGCAAGGTGCTGACATTCGATGTGCGACAGACAGCACTGATTGTGAACTGCGCGGACCGAGAGGTATTCCAACAAAATGAGGACGAGATCAACGTCCTTGCGAGACACCCAGGCAAGCATGGCAAGTATCTATCGGTGCCGGATGATACAGGAGATATTTGTGTGTACGACCTGGAGAACCATCGCTTGTTCAAGACACTGCGGGGACAGCACACTAACATTTGCAGCGTCGCTCCCTTTCGCCCAAACGCTCCATGGGATCTCGTGTCAGGCGGAATGGATGGACTACTGCACTTCTGGGATTTTTCCCGGGGGCGGGTGAAGTTTAGCATTGATCTCAACTCAGGCGTGAATGGACTGAGCAACAATGATGCTGGTGAAACTGAAGGCTCCGGCGTTCAGCAAATGTTCAACCCGCCTCTCGTGCACTCGCTGGCATTCGCGCCAAATGGAAAGTCCTTTGCAGCTGGTCTTGGAGATGCTAGCATTGCGGTTGTCAATTTTGGATCCAAGCAGATCGTCCGCCGGCTAAAGCGCCACAGTGCTATGGTCTCCCAAGTTCATTTCCCTGTGTTTAGTCCCCAGGACCGACTCATGTCCACCGCCAACGACGCAAAACTGTGTGTATGGGACTACCAGGCAGTACACTTCCTTGACGCACCCACCTGTATCGATGACGACGACCCCACGGCACCAAACCCGTTTGTTGTCACGGAGTTTGCGTTACGCGACAATCCGAACGCTATCACCACCACACGCCAACAGAACCTGCTTGCTGTAGCCGACGTGTCCAAGGAGATCTCAGCGTACTCTATCTTGTAAACGAAGAATTACGCTTGACATCGTTCAGCTTGCGGCTCTATTCTAATTCTGGTGTGTGACACATTGTAATTGAACTTGCTGGAGATTTTCGCCACCATGACTTTACACGAGAGAGATCCACCAGTGCTAACTGCAGCGTACGTAGTATGTCGGGAGTGTCTTGGCTTCCGTGGCGTCAGCGTGTTAGATCATGTGGTTCGACGTATCGACGGCTTCATGGACTCGTTCTCGGGCCCGGGAACGGTGATACACGCATGTAAACGAGGAGCTTCTGTTCGACAGCTCAATTACTTGGCAACTCGCGACATTAATTCGTTTTGGAAGGAAGCGGCATCGTTTGCTGCCACTTGTGGCCACGTACATGTACTGCGGTGGCTGTCAGAATTCCACTCCGATCGCTGCGAGTGGGGACCAGCTGTCATGAACGGTGCGGCCCTCTGTGGCCATCTCAATGTGGTCCAGTGGCTGCACGAAAACCGCAGCGAGGGCTGTACTGTGCACGCTATGGATAGCGCTGTCAGAAATCGCGACTGGGCAATGGTGCAATGGCTTCACATAAACCGCAGTGAGGGTTGTTCAAGAGGCGCAATGGACTGGGCTGCTGCCGCGGGAAATCTACCTTTGGTGCAGTGGCTCCACACTCACCGAAGAGAAGGATGCACGACGCGAGCAATGGATTGGGCTGCTGCTGCGGGGCATTTAGAGACGATTCAATGGTTGCATAACAACAGGATCGAGGGAGATGCAGGTCGAGCTCTCCGTGCCGCTGCAAGTAGCGGCCACCTGGATGTCGTGCGATGGTTGCATGCAGTGAGGGGAAAAGAGCAAAGCGGTGATATGGACACACAAGCAGCTCGCGAAATCGCAGAGACTCACAACCACCCGGACGTAGCAGAGTGGCTCCAAGCGCATCAAAAAAGACATGTATACGGGAGTGATCCTCCAGATCCTTCCTCTCAGGCCCCAAGCCACGATTTTGAGCGAGCGCGCTGCCATTTCGTATTGGAGTATCCAGTTTCGTACTTGGTGCGCTGGGTTCGCCATGCATGGGGTGATCATTCGGTTGAGTAATGGTGCAAACCCCACAGTCACGATTGAAGGACAAGAAACTTGATCGCATCAACACTGCATGCTCACAGTAAGTAAATACCCCAATACAGCAAGCGCATTTCTTATTTTCTTGGTTTAGTACGAAGTATAAAAAATAGAGACCTTGCGCTAAAGTAACAGAACAGTGAAAAATAGCACCGAAAGCGGGTTAGGTTGGGTTTAGGTGGTTAATGTGATTTTATCCTAAGGATAAACACGTTAGACCGTGCTCACTGTGCCCACTAAAACCAGTGGGTATCGTCAGTTTGAAAAGAGCAATATCAAGCGAGGAAGGTGATGATCAGGCTACCGAAAGTGCTGCCACAACAGAAATTATAAGTGCAAATGTGGGCAAGGCAAAACGCAAAAAAAGCCTTTCGCTTTCTTCCCCTCGAGGAGGCTTTGAAGCACGCACCATGAGCTGTTGGTCACGGTGGAACGCTAGTATCATGGGCACGATTTTCTAGCAGCTTGAAGATTGCGCTGGCTACTTGCACTGTGGATGCAAAAGCGTGTCGGCGCCGTTT